>OX463844.1:9126022-9249049 GCA_949825065.1 Odontocerum albicorne
CAATCCCTAAAATAGTAGGAAATTAAAAAAATCAAACTATAATATGGACTAAATTTGATATGAAACGTTTCAAGCAGACTTTAAATTATCATAAAATTTGATATAAGAAATTATTGACATGTTTGCTGAACATGTTTTTCTCAATTTAAGATTAATAAAAATAAAATTTAAAAAAATGTCTTAGACTCTGTCTTAAATCTATGTGACAAAGTTCTTGTACGCAGAATAGTATAATTTCAATATAACTTAAGCAGGCCAGAGTGACGAATTTATTCGAATAACAACGGGTTAAACGGTTAACGGACAGATCTAGAGGACACTTCATGTTTTCACCAAAGCTTTTTAATTGCTCTTCGTTAAGCTCCGTCACACCAACGTGGGAAGAAAAACGAGAATTCGGGTGTTAAAGTTAACGATTGGGCGATATTTAAAAAAAATATATTGAAAAATTATCCATGGAAAAGATATGGAAATTTTATAATCAATTTTCGGTTTTAAGGGATGGTGTTTTAGGAAGAAAAAAAAACACTTGTTTTATAAGAAAAATTTATCTTACATAAATTTGTGAAAATAAAGTTAAGTTTTATATTGATCTTCGATAAAAATATTTTTTGGAATTTTCGTTTAACAAAATGAGTTCTCAGTTAAAACAGCTTATCTTAAGTCAACTGTTTTGACAGAACTCACTTTTCAAAGTCCAAGAAGTTTAACGAAATTAACATTACAAGTAAGATGGTTTAATGAAATAACTTTTTGATGTTGGAATCCTTTAGAATATATTTCATGTTACTATTCATGGTTTAACACTGTCTTAACATTTTATTTGATGTTTTACCGTAAATAATATTGAAATGAGAAAGCCCTATAGTTTAAAAAAATATTCGATTCAAAGGTGAAGGGCTGGTTTTTTGATGTAGAGAAAAAAAAACACGCGAGAGACCAAAATAATAAAAACAAAAAAAAAACGCTATCATTAAAAAATAAATTAAAAACGAATACAAATTTAACAAGATTATTTGATGATGAGAAAATTAAAGGAATATTGGTAAGAAAGATGATAGTAAACCAGAGAAAACACACTTTGTCACTGAAGTAAGATGTTATGCTATTTAATCTAATGGCCGCAGCTACTGCCTTCCTATCCTTATTCTCAACTTTCATAAACGACTTTATTTTGTAATATTTTGATTTGTCAATAAAAGTGGGTTTTACTCCCAAGCTAGAGCGCCCTAGATGAGAGTTTGTTCTATAAACGGCGCTATATAATTTGTCCTTTTATTTCTACATTTTTGTATACTTTTTTTAAACTTTTTGAAGCACATTAACACTGGTGCGAGTCTCTTATAGTAGCTAGTAGCTGTTTCCAGAGTTCATCAGCATGTACAGTAAAATATGGCGTAAAAATGAAGAGTGGAGCCTGGAAAAATATTGAAAACATTATAGAATGAAATAAAAAATTGGAGTTCCAAAAAAATAACAAATGCTACTTCAACAATACACCACACTAATAGCCTTAAAAAAAATGATTGATGGCATCAAACGGTCTACCGATAGTCTTCGGATGAATGACGCATCACAGGAGGAATGGAGAAGAAAATAAGAGGATTATGTTTTTTTAAGGACTGGTACAGGCTGGATTGATGATGATGATAAATATATTGAAAGAAGAAAATATAAGTAATTTTATCATGTGTTGAATATTTATGAAAAATTTAATAATTTTGTGTACCGATACATTTTATGAAAGTTTTAATCCATTTTGGTCCGGCGTCTTCTCTAATCTTCTGATGGATTTCTTTAAGATGAAGTAAAACTCGTTTAAATCAGGCACTGTCTTGTCGATTACTTCCAGTTTATGAGTTCTGATACCAACTTCCTATTAAGGGGAAATCTAAATTTTAAACAAGATTAACGATTTCAAATTCAATGCATAAAATTTTATTGGAATATGTTATGGAAATAAAATTGTTGGAGAAATATTATAAAACGAAATATAAAAAAATACGAACAATACACATACTATAACGTCATTTCCATGTCGGGGTAGAAACAGAGGATAATATACCAGATATTCCTATCTCGATACACATATTTTGCCTCTTCTACACCATTCTCCGGATCAACCATATTTTCCTTAGTCTTCTTTTATTATGTCTTTCACTCTCATTTGCACTCTACATTTGTTTTGTTTGTTTTCATTTATTCGTTCTACATGTTCAAACCATTTCAGAGTGTTCTTCTTCATATTACTCTACATAGCAGCCTTATGCTCACATTCATCCCTAATAACTTAATTTCCTATTTTGTTATACATTGTTCTCTTATGTATTCTTCTTAATTCACGCAATTCTACAGAATGTATTCGATACTAATGCGAATGCTGCTGTGTTTTCACGTGTGGGATACTATTGCCAATACGTGCTAGTTACGAGTTATTCTAAATCCGATCTAAGGTGAGATTAACGGGCCTGAAGACAATGTTGTTTCCCGGACATGTTTTCAATATTTCCGAAATACCAATCGTATGAATGATTGAAAATTCATCTCGAAAATACGATGAAATAGAACTAGTAGAAAACAATTTCACAAAGCTTCTTGAATGAATTGAATGATGAATTTTCAAGTCCTACTGAGAAGCTTTGTGAAATATGAGATTTAAAGAGAATCAGTGTTGAGCTCACTGTTTTGCTGAAAGCAAGGCGATGCAGTAATTGCTTGAACAAGCGCAGTCGAAAGCGTACTTGTAGCTAAGCGCACAAGAAAGTCATGGATTGTTATCTATATGCCTTAATATTTATGGTAAAGAGCAAAGGGTTTATCTAAAATATATACACCATATCGAATTCATGACGGTTTGCAATTTGCGAAGCTTGGGAATAAGCAATTAAAAGTCTATCGCGTTATTCATATCAAAAGTATTGTAATATAATTTCAACCCGCTTGCAATATTTAAGGTACTCAATTTTAATATATTCAACACTTGCTACGGTTAAAAAAATCATCATCTATTGTGATGGTTATGTTCTCGTGACGTGCGGTTTCTAGATATTGAACCAATTGAGTGACACAGAGGATATGTTATCGGTACAACCTAGCATCATGAGAAAAATTATCTATAATATTTTTCCATATCAATAAAAAAATCACACCCACAATATATATTACAGGTGAAATCCGTAAAATGTGAAAAATAAAAAAATATTTTCCGAGTGAAACTCTCTGTGCATTATTTTCTCCAAATAAAGAAATTTCCAATACATATACGAGTATATACTAATATATGTTAAAAATATTTGGATTTCAGGATTCAAAGAATATCAAGAAAATCAAATCATTGGCCATTTACCAGCAAAGCTATTTATGCAGGGCAATGACCGGCGTACATTCAGAGTTGTGTAAGAGAGAAAGCCCAAAGGAGTCAAACCAATTGGTCGATCCAGACATCGTCTCTAATAGACTAAGTACTAATGGTCCCAAATAAAGGAATGGGGCAGCGAAAGTGCTAAGAAATACGAGTATACCAGGACAGTTGAACATGGAAAAGTAGCATGAAATAAGAAAGATCACAAAGATTTTTTTTTTTAATTTCTTAGAACGTTCATAAATAAATGATTACACATTCATAAAAAATGGAAATTGTACATATATACCATCACGCTGTTTTCCTGATGGAATATGCAGAGGATAGATTACGTACCTTTCTTATCACGACACACGTATTTCACCTCTTGCACATTGGTTTTCTTCTACCACTCATATTTGCATTGCATATTTGATTCATTGATACTTCTTCAATATTGTTTTGTTAATATTTCTTCATTTGAGGTGCATGGCCGCGCAGTAACGCACTTGACTTCCGTGTGGAACTCTGCGCTGTACCTATTACTCCCCTTGAATGACACAGGCATTTTTTCCGACTAGTTTCCGGGGGTCTAAGGGTTTGTATGATTCGGTCATATATATTATTTCAAAAATGAAAAAAAAATACACTTGATGTGTTCCGATTATCTCACTTCAGATGGGCCATCGAATACAGTACAGCGGAGTGGTCGACGAGTTTGCTGGTGCGCAACGGATCACTCACTTGAAGAAAAGAGAAAAAAAGGAGAAAGAAACGAAAATTCCACGGCACAACACAGTTCTTAACCTCTCACAGAGCTCTTTTTCATATTTATTAATGCATCGACCTTAAGTTCACATTCATCCGAGTAAACCAAATCTTTATAATCAAAATACCTGGATTAAAATGAGACATGTACCATATATAAATTTGTATGATATTTAGAATCCACATCGTTTTGATTCCAATTTGCACCCGAAAGGCGGAATGTCATGAAAGTTTGACACGTAACTTCTAAAGGCTGGTACTTACTGAGAATGGTATGGATTTGTTATTAGATGCGCCATCTGTTGGTTAGTTCCGGGACTTATTGATCGACGCGTTAAAATCTGAACCCATTATTTATTATGTTAATAGAGATATTAAAGTTTTTAAAAGCAATGTGTACTAGTTACACATCACAGGGAAGGAAGGGTTAAAACGTAACCTCTTTTTACAAGCCGAGATTCGAGCTTAGAGTTCAAAGTGCATATGATTCTATGCTACATCTTCTTAACTCCCGTATATGGAATAAAGGTGTTGTCACTGAACCAAGAAACATTGCAAAAGATCGAGGCTTTTTAGATATGTATCTACAGAGTATCATCAACATTCTCTGGACAAATCGTTTTACAAATGTGGAAGTCCTTGCGCGTGTGTTTTAAGACCAAGAACTGTTTTAAACTGTGAAGGTTCGCAAGGTGCATAATTTGAAGAAAGAAGTTCTGAGGATTTTTAAATACCTTGCCTTAGTAATTAGCAACGCAAAAAGTCTACAGAAAAGCATATACTCGTGTAATATGAAAATATCTGAAACTACCTGGAATCATACACAGGACCAGGAATGTTATAAGCTTAGATTTAAGAACAACTGCAGAAGATACATGTTGTAGTTTGGTCTAGACACCCTGCATTGGGAAAATTAAGTAAAAAAACATATTCTGTGTAAAACTATTTAAATCCCAATCAACTAGTCTTTGTATTATAATTTCTACTGTTATTCATGACCTTGTCTTTAACGTAGTGTATGAACACAATATTTGAGGAAAAACTAATAAAAATAAAAGAAAATGGACAAATACACGTCGATGGTAATTGTATGGTTAAGGGCGAGGAATATTTTCAGTTAAATAATAATTATTTAGTTATTTTTAAATGTCTAAAAGGGTGTATCACATCTGATTGTGCCAGAAAGATCGTTTTAAAGTCGTTCCAAGTGAGCGGCAAAATATGATGAGGTACTGGTGGTAGACCGAGTGAAAAAGAAAAAGAAGATTTTTATACGGAGACAAAAATTGTATTCGTGGATTAAAAGCCATAAATATCTATCTAATCTGCCAACATCAAAAGGAATAAAACCGTGATGATATAAATGTGTTTTTCTTTTCAAAAGTGATTATGTGATAACAATTAGACTGAAAAATTCATTTTCAAATAGGAACATGGGGAGAAAATTCGTTTTCTTGAAAATAAGTTGAAAAATGAAAAACAATATTTTCTTCTCGGATTCTGCTGAAAATATGAGGCGAGAAAATGAAAAATAAACGAGGAAAGCTAAGATCGATGCTAGAAATTCGGTTAAAGGAAATTCAGTTTAAGTCTAGCTTTTGAAATTTTCGCAATAATTTTATCATTTTTAAAGTTTTGTGATTCTATGAAAATTATTTTTATTTAAAAGCGTAATATTTGAAAAGTTTACCACATGGCAACCAACTCACCTGGTTGTATTGTATAGGTATACAGCAAAAGTACAATACAACAAAAGTACAATACAACAAAAGTACAATATGACAAAAGTACAATACGACAAAAGTACAATACAACAAAATAACAATACGACAAAAATACAATACGACAAAAGTACAATACAACAAAAGACAATATTAATACATGAACAACGTCTGAGGTTATGTGTATCATCAAATATATTGTTCTATGTGATTTTCTTTGTTTACTGCATATTTTTGTGGGTTTATTACTCTTTCAACCAATCAGAAAGTTTTTAAAGATAACTTAAGTGAAAACTACATTGAACCCTCATTTTTTTAAATGCTACCACGAGCATCGAACTTGCAAACATCGAGTTGGTTGACAGATATCGTATCAGTTAGGCCACGGCGGTCGTTACTAAAAATGATTCAACCTTTATTGTTCTTTTCAACCGTCGAGGAACTATAATATTGCTTTGTGTTGGCTAGTATCAAATTTTATTTTTCTAATGAATTTTTCCACTTATAGATCGATTGTAATAAAAAAAATTAAATCAGATAAAACTTTAATCTTTAACTTCAATATTGACTATCTTATGATTGCTTTTAATAAAAAAATGATTAAACAATAAAATAAATGCCTGATGTTTTTAAATAAATAATTATGCGAAACGTGTATTCGATATTTCAACCAAATCCTAAAATACACCTGAGGTTTATTTCCTCCTCGTATATTGTATATACCATACGTCTATATTACATTTCGAAATAGCGCTTTACGCGTTGTCTATTCATTATTTGTAGTGACTTTTATTCTCAGACATTTTTCTCCCACATTTTCGTACACGAATAGCATCAGAACAAAATGGATGAACAGAAGATAGGAAAACAAACCTCTTTTGTTATTATGATACCTTGATGCGAGCTAAATCCTGTTTGCTTTTTTATGTGAAATGATTTTGTAAGAACCCTTCAAAAAGATAAAAGATTCCGCGTTGACCTGAGCGCGACAGGAATACAAATATGCTTTACAACATTGAGATATACGAGTATCGTGTGCAGCGGTTGCCGGAATATTTAAAAAATATGTCTTTTGGGGGACAAAAATATAACATGCGGTTCATATCTAATATGAAATCAATGGAAATTTAAGTATGGTTTTAAAAAATGTTTTCGTTTTTATTTTATTTCGTTTTTGTGTGTTTACTTATTTAGTTACGAACATAATTGTTAACGAATTCTGACATGATTTTCTTATATATTCTATTTTACATCCAGGAACTATTCATACTTTTTTTTCACTTAAAAAAAATTTAATTTATTCTTAAAATATAAACATATAGACAGCAAAAAGTTCTGGTACTTTCGGCTTCTTCAATACTTTTTGACATTTCGTTAATAAAATGCCACTTTTGCATTGTAGATTTTCTTTGACTTTATGTCAAGTTGGTTTTTGGAAGCTGAAAGTCATGGTTTCTTCGTGTGTGGTAGTTATGGACCTCTTTATTATACATCATACCTTTTCATGTTTTCCAGCTGTGGGGTTTGGGCTCCATTCCAGACGGCCCTCATTAACGGTCCCTATCTAGTTAAAAAGTTCGTCGCTATTGTCGTATTGTTCTTTGCGTATAGTACTATTTAAACTGCGAATTACCAACGTGTTTCGGCGACTTAAAGTCTAAGGTTCAATTAATGAGCTTGAATGTAAAAATGTTTCCCAGCCACGCTGTTTTAAGTGTCTGCATCAACAATGTACATATATTGCGCAGTACTATAAGAATATTGTAATTGGTTTTATCAAACAATGTTTATTCCACTTTATGTAACGGTATAACCCTACCGGTTTCAAGGTTTTCCCCTCATCAACAGAGGAACACAAACAAGACACGTTTGTGCTCCCTTTATGATGAGGTGATAACATTGAAACTGGTAGGGTTATACCGTTATATAAAGTGGAATGAACAGTGTTTGATAAAACAAATAAGAATGCCTTTAAACCTCCACAATATTAATGCCTTAACTATAAATAATATATTATATGCATAAATGAACAAGTTAAATTGTGCATTATTCATGGATCTTAATGAAGAATTATGCTTATTTGATCCTGATTAGCAGAAGCGATATAAATAATTTCGCATTAAATAAACAAGTATAGATTTATCGAAAGTATCATAGTATGTAAGGCAATGGTGAAGAAAATAAATTTGAGAGAGAAGTTATTGAACGGTCTGGGCTAATCTCAAACATCCTCCCAATCAGGATACACCCCCACCAATAGAGGATGAGCACAGCCTTGAAGACGTTATTAATTTTTCAGCCCACACATAAATTATAACTCAAAAAACGATAATCAATTATTAAATAATACAATTATGTTATACATTCAATAAATATATATTATCATCAAATGTTCTGTGAAATGTGACTTGTTTTATAAAAAATATATTTGAACTAGTCATAACCCGTTAATAATGACGGAAATATATTTTTTTTAAATACGAGTAGGATGCTGTGCTTGGATTTGTGCTACTATGTTGCTGTTATGTTGCTGTTTCTCTAGAATCTCGCTTGCTCGATGCGATCATTTTGATCCATAATAATAAGTATGCTATACATTAAATTAAAATTTTGTTTTGCAGTAACAGTCAAAAACTAAAAAAATTAAGGTTATTTTAACAAAACGGTGAGTTAAATTCATTTCTGGAATGAAAATGGATATCTTTAATAAAATACAATTTGAATTAATCGAAAATCAGAACAGAGTATACCGTATATATCTTATTGAAAGAAATATTTACATACACTTTATTAATAATTTATTTTCATAGCACTCTCACTCATTTAACAGTATTAAGTGAGTGACAGTGATATTTGAATCTAATAATTGAGTGTTCATATTATAAATGTGACAATTATCAACAGGAGTCATATCTTCTTAACACATACATTTTTTACCATTATTATTTTGCCTCATGGTCATAGCAAAAAGTGGCAGGTGTCAAATTGCATTTAAAAAATAAAAATGTTCTATTCAATTAATTAAATAATGATTAAACCGTAACGTTAATGGATATCATTCAAGAAAAATAAATTATTAAACCGTAACTATGCCAACACCTTATGTTACACACGGAGGAAACAAATTTTATGTTGTTTAATATATTTATTTCTCAACTCACAAAAACTTAACACAATAAAAATATTCATGACCTTAGTGACTAGAAAACAATCTGTATTGAGTTCGATACTAAGGTTAACTGTTTATATACCATAAACTTAGAGTAATAAACCTGCAAGTGTTATCCTTGCCTTCGTTTTGTCAACTCCAAACCTATCTCAGAATACCTTTGCCTGGGTCGATCATGACCTAAGGTCATTTTATAGATAAAATATAAAGTATAAAACTAAAAGAATTCTTAAAAATGAATTATTTTATGAGAAAATACTTGTATTGTATATATACAATAATATGTTGATAAAGAATCCTTCAGATTCTAAAAAATAAAAACCGTAGGAAAAAAAAAACAGTTTTCTGACATGTTTAAAAAAGTAATCTTAAAAGATTCACTCAAACTTTTTTAGTTGCGGGTAAAGAAATTAAAAGTTTTTTTTTGCATATGTCACGTTAATAATTTTTCAGCCCATTAGAAAAAAATATTTACCTCTTTATCAAAGACTTTAGCTTAAACTTTGTAGATCTCCGTATTAGAAAATTTAATAATAAATTATTTTGTTACATCACCAATTAGGGAAATAAATAATAATTAATTGTCAAATATTTGCTTCTTCCAATTTTCAAATTTTTAAAACATTTATTTTGACTTCTTAAAATAAAAAAAGAACAAATATATCTTCTTAAAATAAATAAAAAACAAATATATCTTCTTAAAATAAAAAAAGAACAAATATATCTTTGAATTCTCTACTGAATATATTGTATATCATTTGAAAGAGATGATCTCGTTTTCTTTTCAATGGAAACATTCGAAAGAAATAAAAGAAGGCGGAAACATCAGTACATCGCTTCCTGAGATGTATAATACATAAAACAGGTGCTTTAACGGTTCCGACCAATTTAAAGTAAATGGGGAGGCATTACGGATAGAAGGTGTGTTTTGTGTTGTGTCAATAAGAATTTATTTCTACTCGCAGAGGGGAAAAAGGAGATTGGAAAATGTCATAATAGTTATGCAAATTTTTCGATCAACTTTGTTCTCCCGAAGTCTTTTATAAGAAAATAAATAGAATCATCTATTGAATGAAAATCGTTTAAAACGCAAAATGGAAAATCTTAGAAAATATATTTAAAATTTATGACATATTTAAAAAAGTAATCTTTTAAAAATATTGTTGAATCATTTTTTAGTTGCGGATAGACAAAATTAGATTTATCGCATTTTTAAATTAATACTTTTTGAAGGAAAATTTTATTTTTTCGAGCGGTAGTGCCATATAACGTAAAAAACATTCCAACCAGGTACATGGCACATAGGTCCATTGCATAAGGCAGTTGACGAATAATTTCAAGTTCAGTATGACCTAAATTATAGAATAAGTCAATGGTTCAATTATTCTGTAGTTGAACTAGTCGCAGTAACATATTTACTTGGTCGATCCACCTCGATGGGAATCTTCCTGTTTCTCTGCTTCCCTTCACATTTCCTGCAATGGCCAATCATTCCAAGCTATCCTGGTACCTCCTTGTAATGTGTCCGAAGAACTGGAGGATACGTTTCAGACAAATGGACGATAGTCTATCATTCACCTTAACTTTTCCCTTCCTGTGCTAAAATATCGCACGTTCCGGTGCTGTGTATTCAATACACATGTAAAAATGACCGATTTAAAATCGGAAAAATAAGAATATTCATAGGCAATCGCTTAAATTAATTAAATTTGAAGTCAAAAGTGATAATAATTGAAATTTAATTGCTGAAAACATGAAAAAAACATCGGCCGACGTTCACAAAACGGGCAAACGGACCACCTCAAATGGTTCACCGCGAGCTACTGAAGCGAGAGAAGCGAACGAACTGAGATCCTGTTTCTTGCGTTCCCATATAGCGAAGTAGAGTGAGAGTGAGACGTGAATAGCGTCGCTTCCTCACCCATAGCGGTTTTTTAGAATGAATATACCTACGTCACACACTGGCACACGTTGGATTGTATTGGTGAATTTATTCCCGATTTTCACAAAATATCTCTAATGTGGCCGATAAGTGCTAATTATTATTAATATTATTTATTTCATTCAATGCGTAAATGTATCACGGAGGAATACCTAAAATCTGAACCCAGTATTTATTATATTTATAGAGATATTAAAGTTTTTAGAAACAATGTGTACTAGTTATGTTACACATCACAGGGAAGGAAGGGTTAATCTTCTTTAGGGTTGACGCATTAATTTTCCACATTGTCTAAGGGATCCGAAATATTGGCTTCTAGCCCCACATCTCTAAATTGTATTTTTTGTATTTTATTATTTGTATTAAACTCTGTTACGAATAAAAAAAGAATCAAATTCTATGAACAATACAATAATTACAAAATATAATTTAACTTAATAATTAAATAAACTATCTCTTAAGAGGATATTATAGAAACAATTATAAAGAAGCTACCTTAAGATAAAATATAATAATCAATATCCTAGTCAAAACCTAAGATTGAAAAAATGCAGAAGAAGACCCTCATGAACTCAACAATATCTTTAAAAAAATATATGTTCGAAAGCATGTATGGAGTTACACAACTGATGTATTCTCAAAAAAGATTAATTACAACGTGCAATTGCCGTAAGCAAATGGCTTTTGATACATTTTAATTCTAAATGGTTCCGTTTATTTCTAGCAGAAGTGTGGAAACCAGTTTAAGCCAATGTATCGGGATTATAAACGATTTTGTGAATAACTTAATACAGAAATATTATTAAATTATATTAATGTAAAGTTTCAAGAAACGGCTTGGCATAAAAGAATGAGGAATTGTTTCGAATATATAGTTTTAAAATATGACAATTGGTTATCCGAAACACCGACACGCACCGACCATGTTCGGCTTTGCATGTAGCAGATGTACGAAATGTTAAGCAATGTATATGCCGGGGAACATTTAGACATAAAACGTGCAGCACTTTCTAAGGAAATTGCCCATTTTGCAAAGTTCGTCTCGGAATCCTTTCATTTGCATACTGATTGAGTTTTCCTATTTATTGATATATCTTGCATCTTTTACTTCTTCATCTGTATGCTTTACAATTGTTCTCAAAAAAGACCAATCAAGTTCAAGAAAATTAAAAACTATAAGAGTTTATGTGTTTCCATTGAAAAGAATATGTAGCAAAACAATGAAAAACAATTATGACGATGAAGAGACACGTGTTTGTTAAAGACCAATATTTAAGAAGAAACTAAAAATCTTTTAACAAAACAATTATGGTGTGTCGTCATGAAACACATACCATTTTACAAAACAATTATGGTGTGTCATCATGAAACATTATACCATTTTACAAAACAATTATGGTGTGTCATCATGAAACATATACCATTTTACAAAACAATTATGCTGTGTCATCATGAAACACATACCGTTTTACAAAAAAATTATGGTGTGTCATCATGAAGCGCATACCATTTTACAAAACAATTATGGTGTGTTATCATGAAACACATACCATTTCACAAAACAATTATGGTGTGTCATCATGAAACACATACCATTTTACAAAACAATTATGGTGTGTCATCATGAAACACATACCATTTTACAAACATATTATGGTGTGTTATCATGAAACACATACCATTTCACAAAACAATTATGGTGTGTCATCATGAAACACATACCATTTTAAAAAAACAATTATGGTGTGTCATCATGAAACACATACCATTTTACAAAAATATTATGGTGTGTTATCATGAAACACATACCATTTTACAAAACAATTATGGTGTATCATCATGAAATACATACCGTTTTACAAAACAATTATGGTGAGTCATCATGAAACGTATACCATTTTACAAAACAATTATTGTGTGTCATCATGAAACACATACCATTTTACAAACATATTATGGTGTGTTATCATGAAACACATACCATTTCACAAAACAATTATGGTGTGTCATCATGAAACACATACCATTTTAAAAAACAATTATGGTGTGTCATCATGAAACACATACCATTTTACAAAAATATTATGGTGTGTTATCATGAAACACATACCATTTTACAAAACAATTATGGTGTATCATCATGAAATACATACCGTTTTACAAAACAATTATGGTGAGTCATCATGAAACGTATACCATTTTACAAAACAATTATGGTATGTTATCATGAAACACATACCATTTTACAAAACAATTATGGAGTGTCATCATGAAACACATACAGTACCCTCATTTCTATGGCATTTATTCAACCCTTTAGTCTTTTAATGTCCCCATTTCACTTTTATATACAAATATATAAATATAGGTTTATTGATAATAACATAGTATTTATTATACATATATAAAAACATTCCAAAATCGCACATATATCAAGATAAATAGCAGAAAACACATTTAATAGAGAAGCTATCAAAAAGTCTGGGTTCATCTCCTAATATCTCCCCGGCTGAGATACACCCCATCAATACAAGACGGGCCCGGCCGCGAGGACACCAGATGTAATTCAGCCCACACCCTTGTACATATAATTAGTATTTTTTCATTCATTCGTTATACATGTCCAAACCATCTTAGAGTGCCCGTCTTCATCGTACTTAATACGTACATCAGCCTTAAGTTCACATTGATCCTCTGTCAATTTAGTGCGTATTATTTCATACATTTTCACCCAATGTGCACGCTTTTCTGTATACCTATTCGTCTCTTTTCAGTATTTTTTCACGTTCATTTTTCACCCATATACTCGTACATAAATTTTGGAATAAATATTGTTATTGCCTTTCATTTTAGCAGATTTTGATACCGTCCGATTCAAGTTTATATGTTTTAGTGCCCCATTGATTTTGTTTGATATTGCAATACACCGTTCGATAACCCTCTTAATTCTCTTATCATCTGAGAAAATTCTACCCAAACAGCAGATTTTCTCAACTTGCTCCAATCTTTCATAGTGTAATACAATAATGCAAAAGTTTTGAACAAGTCAAACAGTTATCTGAGATAGGTAGGTTGGTAAGGTTAAGCACAAAGTAAAAACATACGAAACCCGGAGTTCCAATGGCAAGGAATAACTTTAAAGACGTTTAAGATTGTCGATTTATAAAATCCGATTTTACATATATGAAATGTGAAAAAGTGTAAGCTTCTCTCGAATATCCATTTTTTTATATATATTTTTCTATTAAATAAATAAATAAATTGAAAGCCCTTAATTATCTTAGAGCGATTAGATACTCCGCTAAAAGGAAATTCGTAAAGAAATTAAGAAAAAGTCAACGAGTTTATCTACCAGCGCTTTCATTTCAAAGAACTGAGAACGTGAAGGTGTGATCCGAAGACGAATTAGAATGGCAAAATCAGCTGTATTAAACCTTTTAATGATTTGGATTAACCGGTCAATACTCCGAAGTACCAAAATCTGTCAAGCAAACTATAATATTCTCCTCCCTAACGGTTTTAAACATTGCACTGTTACCTAAATGATTTGAATTTAACAATCGGTAATTAGTTGAAGATTCATCACCACATCTACGAAACTTCGCCTAGTACAGGCGTTGGTCTTTTCGAACTTCTGTGGAGTGAACTCTATGGAGTCTCGAAAAAATATCATCCACAATCATCTCATGACATAGTTAACCAAATTATTATTGGACCTAAGCACTGCTCTCATGCCAAATCGGGATCATTCTGCCTGAAGAGAGTTTTAGTACAGGAGGTAGAAACACGCGTAGTTGGGATTAATAAAGTTAGGGAAATAACAAAGAAATTTATTGCTGAGCAAATATGAATATTTTTTATTCAATTTATGCAATCCAAAGAGATTTGAACCCATGCCCCCTAGGCTGGTAGACAGGCAACTTATAAAATGAGCACGAAGGTCGATACGGAATATTTCACATTTATAGATCAGAGTTTTACTCAAGGGTTTTAATTCTAAAATAACGAGATTCTACGATGAGCAAAGAAAAAAGAATAAAAAAAATTAATGGGCAAAAAATGAAATGAAATATTTGAAAAAAAAATTATCACGATTTTTAAAATCGAAGGTGAAATTTTATACATCAGTACTTATCCACGTATAACTGTGCGTACAGTCGGCAAATTGGTTTCATTAAAGTGAAAACAGACGCTAGGGCTTAAATTCAGGCTGTAACGTTTGCCACCGGAGCGCCGCGACGCCCGCGCCGGGATGCCGGCTCGTGCGGGCAGGGGGAGGGCCCGACGTTATTTGCATCAATTGGATAACATCCGAAATGCCATGGTATTTCATGCCTGAAATATGTCTGAGTGCAAAGAAATAATTCACGACTTGGTTTTTTCTTTATTTAGCAGATGTTTTTTTTAAACAAGGAACTCTCGAAGTTATTGAATAAGATTTTAAAAGGAGATAAGATAAATACAAATAAGATTTTAAAAGGAGAAAATAATTTTGATTATAATATTTTAGTAATTTTGGTTTTTATATTCAATTGAGTTATACTTACATTTTTATTTTATCTCTACATTTACATAAGTATGTTAAATATCATATTTTTATCATAACTTGTAAAATACGTGAAAATTATGAATATATGTTTATTTATAATTGTTCAAATTTAAAATGTTTTTTTGTTGTATTTATTTAAAGCTGTATAATATTGAAGACATCTCTTGAAGTGTGAACGAAAAAAACAAGGGAAGTTTTTTAAAACCATCTTACACGTACTATCAGGAAAATGCTTGAATGCAATAAAACGCATTCATTTAAGTCAGTCCACAGTATGACTTTTCAAATGTTTTAAAACACGAAGAAACAACTTTTAATTGAAAGTCAATCAAATCACATTTAAAGTAATTTATAATAACAATGTACCAAAGACAATAAATTAATGTAAATATACATGACATATATCATATGTATACAAACATGTGCCCCTCTTCAATTCCCCCAATTTTGAAGTAAGAGGAAGTTGAACAAGATGCACGTTTCAGTGACTACACATGATAAAAATACTTCCACAACAAAAATATATAATTATAAAAGCTTAGATAAAAAATATCTTAAAAATATATGTTTCTTTTCTAAACATTAAAGTCTTCTGTTAATAATTAATTAATTTCATATATACTCGTATATATCAAGTATAACCGGATAAATTTCAAGATTTAATGTAATTAAGTTTGTTCTTCATATAACTTCCAGCTTATTAAAAATCACGTTTAGTATTTGAGCTTTTCCATACCAAAACATTTGAGCTTATTACCACATAGAACTTGTACGACAACTGGAAATATTCGAAAACTTCTATATATTTTAAAATGGTTTATATAGCGTGTAGTAGTTGGATATAGCCGAATGGTGGAGGAGGGACCAGGAACCACGAAGTAGAATTTTCACTCAGCGGATGTCGTGGAAGGCTAATGGAAACGTGTGAATATTTGAGCAGAATCCTCAATGCACTTTCAACTTTCGCGTTTCGTTCTTCGCAAATGTCGCTTTTAGTTTTATTTTCATCAGTCCGAAGGAAAAGCTCGCTTGGACGTTACATTTTTATACGTTTCGTTTGTAATTTTAGAAATAAGATTTTTCTCCTTCTATTTAAAACAAAGAAGTTTAATTATTATAAATTTAAAACTATGCTTTTTTTAATGTTTTCTTTGCGTAAACATGGTCAACTTCACATGAAATACAATTTTGAGTTTTTCAGAGTTAAATTATTTTTTTTGTGTGTCACTTATTAAGTGTCTTACAAATCCCTGCAACATTTTATAAATAAAACATTATCTATAATAAAATAATTGTTTTAATTAAATTCTTACATTTATATTAGAATATTTTAGACGACCAATTTGGCTTAATTGGTAAGACGCCTGTTTTACAACTCGGAGGCTGAAAGATCTGGAACCCGTCGATACACGATGTTTTTTTAATTTCCAGTTTGATTTTTAATCAAAGCGTCTTTAATGCCTTTCTAGTTGGTTGAAGGGGATACCCACATGTCAATAAACCCACCAGATTGAACTGTATACAATGAAAGTGTAATATAAATCAATATGGAAGTGATAAAAATACCTGAGAGGGATATCAAATAACAATTAATCGCTTTAGTCACCAATTAAGTTAAAGTTTAATAATTAAGTAAACATGTTCCATGAACTATTTATGATACATCTAAAAGTAATATTCAATACCGTTACTATTTTTATATCCCACTTTCTTACTTGAAGTATGCATTCGTTTGGAGTGAAATAGTTTTTTTTTGGCAATACATGATAAGTTTGATATTTGTATAATACTCGTACAAACTTATTTTCATCAAGTCTTGTTTGTCTAACATTTTTTTTTGTGTTCATTATATTTTGACGATGAACGATGGAGTTGATTTTAATTTTGTTCAAAAACTGGACTATCAAAATCATGCAATTAACTTATATTTCATGTGCCTTTTCCCTGATTTTTATGGTTTTATGAAAGTTGTTTTCTGTCTACAAACCAGTGAATGATCATTTATAAAATTAATGTTTCTTTTTTAATGCTCTTTTTTGGTGTAATGTGATAATGTTGGATTTTTTATGTTTATAATTACTCCATATATATATATATATATTTTTTTTTTGTGTGAAACCCATCAGTCTTAGGATGGGCATACGCCTAGTTAGGCAGGGGAGCGCTTTATGTATTTCATTGTAAAAATTGAAAACAAAAAAATTGTTGAGAATTATGTTACATGATTTATTGTGTGCGATATCATCATTGCTGGGGAGTCTCGTAATCGAGAATTTCCTCGCCATTCCGACGTCAACTCAGTAGCAAAGCGAAACTGTGCCATTTAATTTTTTTTATTTATTTATTTAATTAACGACATAACAGTGTCCTTTTATACAAATGAACATGTGACAGGTTATACAAGTACTTAAAATTATTGACAAATAATACAACTTTATCTTAAACTAACATGAAGATACAAAAAGCAGTAGTAATAATAAATTAGTCATCGTTTTAAAATTATTAAATAATCTGAGAATTTTGTGGGAATTTTATGGATAGATATTGAGATATAGAAAACACATGGCCTCATTAGTAGAACGAGATACAAATTGCTTTGCAGAATTAAAAGCTTCATATATGTTTTTGCAGGGTTACTCAACTCCAGAGGCAAAGTATTGTCCTTAATGTTTCGTTTATACTAGGTTATTTATATTAATAAAGGAGAGCACAAAGTTAGTAGCCATTTCTAAATATTGTTGTGATAATTTGGCGAATACTATATATACTTACATTAAAAATATCTAAATTGTTGCAAAACTCGTTTCCAAGTCTTTGCATACGAACTATTTTTCCTTTAAGTGAGTGTGACGTTGCACACTAACAAACTCACCGGTCACACCAACGTACTGGATCTGATGGCACACCAAAGTGAGATGATCGGAGCACATCGGCATATTTTCTTTTTTTCTTTTTAAACGGAAGTCAAATGCATCCTTAAACATTCGAATACTAGGCGGAAAAAATGTATGTGCCATTCGAGGGGAGTAGCAAAACGTTGGGTTTGAACTGGAGATATTCCGCATGGACGTCCAATGCGTTACAGCGTGACCATTCACCACCGACCATGTGCGCAATATATAACATATAAGTATACAACCTCTTCACATAACCTGATTTAAAATGATTTGCTAAATCTAGCAATTATATTTTATTTCAAATTTCGATATGACATTGTTTCAAATTATATCCCTTATCAAAATTAAAAGTTTTGCATATCTATTGTGCGAATGACTTCGTATCGCTTTATATCCCTATTGCTAAATTTTGCCCCATATCATAAGCATAAACGATTTCTTCTGTTTGAAAAGTACTTAAATGAGAAATGGAAACTTAAATATTCAAAGTTTGATTCTGATAAAATTACAGATTTCTCTTTATCTAAAAGTCATGTATTGAGAATTAAACAAAATTGTAGTATAACATTAGAAATATTTCTCGGTGTCTAAATTATAATGCAATAAGTTTTGATTTTTTTTTATCATTTCTAAACCGTTGGGTAAAGGATGCAAATAATGGTATGTTTATGTAAATGTACATGATGTGAATGGTCGTGTGAGAAAATAGAGACTGTCAGAAAGATTATAGCATGAATGAGATATGTTGAAAGATTATAGCGTGAATGAGAAATGTTGAAAGATTATAGCATGAATGAGAAATGTTGAAAGATTATAGCATGAATGAGAAATGTTGAAAGATTATAGCATGAATGAGAAATGTTGAAAGATTGTAGCACGAATGAGAAATGTTGAAAGATTATAGCATGAATGAGAAATGTTGAAATATTGTAGCATGAATGAGAAATGTTGAAAGATTATAGCATGAATGAAAAATGTTGAAAGATTATAGCGTGAATGAGAAATGTGGAAAGATTATAACATGAGTGAGAAATGTTGAAAGATTATAGCATGAATGAGAAATGTTGAAAGATTATAGCATGAATGAGAAATGTTGAAAGATTGTAGCACGAATGAGAAATGTTGAAAGATTATAGCATGAATGAGAAATGTTGAAATATTGTAGCGTGAATGAGAAATGTTGAAAGATTATAGCATGAATGAGAAATGTTGAAAGATTGTAGCATGAATGAGAAATGTTGAAAGATTATAGCATGAATGAGAAATGTTGAAAGATTGTAGCATGAATGAGAAATGTTGAAAGATTATAGCATGAATGAGAAATGTTGAAAGATTGTAGCATGAATGAGAAATGTTGAAAGATTGTAGTATGAATGAGAAATGTTGAAAGATCATGAATGAGAAATCAATAAGTGCATTCGCTTAACTATATGAATAGAGTAGTTTACACGGAGAACTTTCTGAGTGGTTTAGAAATACAAAAGTTGCAAAGCAAGAATGTTTTTTATCATTTTGGTTAGTTGATTTGCAGGAAAAGTGAACAAGGTAAACAGAGCAATGTTATATACAACAATCGCGCTATGTCAAAAGAGGTAAAAATGAAAATATACAATGGTGTATTGGTACCCACCTTGACGTATGGAAGTTGAACTTGGATTTGGTAGAAGAAAGTGCACTGAAAATGAGTGCACAAAGAAAAAGCGTAGAGTGTCAATGTATGAAAGAATGCGGAATGAAAACATAAGAAATGAATGCAAGGATAAAATTGATGTTTTAAGTAAGATGAATAAAGAATCTTTAAGATGGTTGAACATGGGGAGTGAAGGAATGACGAAAGGATGAGTAAGTTTACTCATATATATTCAGAAGTGTAAGGTGTATATGTAAGAGATAGACCTAGGTAAATATGACTGGATCAAATGGACCAGATTTTAAAAGAATGTAAAGTGAGATGTATGAATAATTTAAGTTAGTGCATGATGAGGTAGATAAATGTCGAAGAGGAGGAAGTTGTGTGTTTGGATAGAAAGTTTGGAGATCTGTTCTCTCTGCAAACTCCGCAAGCGACACGGCGTGATAACATGTCTGTAACATATGTTGTTACCTTTCACCCAGCAATTAGTTCTATTCTATGTAACTCTTGTCTGGTTAGTTAGAAGAGATTTCCACTTGTTTATAAGCTCGCCATTGGTATATTTTATAATAAAATAATAAAAATATATTAAAACAGCATTTGAGATGGCTTGAATATGTGAAGAAGAAGAATGAAGAAAGAAAGACTAAGCGAATATGGAAGTCAGAGAAGTGCATGGTGTGCGTATGTGTGGAAGAGATAAATCGAAGACTGGACTAAGTAAACTAGATTTTGATAGATATTAAAATGAGAAGCACATAAAAATAACATTACGTATGACTAGATGTATGAATTTGAAATAAGCGAAAATAAATTGTTTAGATAGAAAATTGTGAAAATCTATTCTTTTTGTCCACAAGAGGCATGATGTTTGAATTTGAGGTGCATGGCCGCGCGGTAACGCACTGGATTTCCCCGCGGAAGGGCGTCGGTTCGAACTCCGCGCTGTGCTAACGACACAGGCACTTTAACCGCCTATCGTTCGAGGGTATAAGGATACACATGACTTCGGTAATATCTATTCTTTAAAAAAAAGTGTTTTTAAAAACCGCGTTTCTCAAAACCTATGATTGTAGAAAAGATACGAGTAGATATATTTATTTTAAAGTTTTGTCACGATCGTAATAATTCAAAAACTTTGTAATTTATTTTTAACAAACACTGTTTATTCCACTTTTTTGTGACGGTATAACCCTACCGGTTTCAAGGCTTTCACCTCATCTTCAGGGGAGCGCAAACAGTCTTGTTTGCGCTCCCCTGAAGATGAGGTGAAAGCCTTGAAACCGGTAGGCCGTCACAAAAAAGTGGAATAAACAGTGTTTGTTAAAAATAAATTACAATGTCTTTAAACCTCCACAACGTTAATGCCTTAACTATAAACAACAATTCAAAAACTGTTATAACTTACTAGCAGGTTTGTCAATTAATTATCCATCGTTAACAACCAAGTAAGTAACTACCGATTTCGATTTATGTAAGTGACATTATTTCACTCTTATACAAACCCTGTTTATGTGATAGCGTTGAAAAATATAAAACAAGGAAGGATCACACGTCAATAATTGTCACTTGAATGACAAGCCGGACGGACACCTAAGTGTCAAGATACCCACTATGGAACTTTCTTCCTTCACAGAGTCTCCTCTCCCCTATTGCTGGTCTTCCTATCTGTCGCTTGTATCAGGAGATCAGCAAGAGAGTGGAGCAGGGCGGTCTAAGACAGTGGTACGTAACTATTACACGATTATACTTTATAAAATATTCAAAATTTTAAAAATACTTGACATTATATTCTTCTTCCCAGTGTCATGTCAGGTCCCCCTAACGTTGAATATCGGCATATAATATAGGCATTTTGGTCCCCGGCAGCCCGAAAAATACATTATTTTAGCGATTTTTTTTATGGACGAAATTCATAGAAAAATATTTATTGTTTTATAATGCTTATTTATTGGTCACAATACATGATCTTTCATCGACTACTAAAAAAATTACAATAGTGGTACAGAAATTATAATTTTGAATATCCGTGTATAAATATAACTTGTCATAATAAACAGAAATATAGTCATACACAAAACATATCAGAAAGCTGTACATATGTGTATGTGCATATTAACTCCCATACATATAATACAAATATGACACGGACCAAAATTCAGGAGATCCAAGGGCCTAAGATATTAAAAGACATTATATTGGCGATTTTTTTATGGACGAAATTCATAGAAAAATATTAGTTTTTTTAAAATGCTTATTTATTGGTCACAATACATGATCTTTAATCGACCACTAAAAATATTACAATTGTTTTACAGAAATTATAATTTTGAATATACGTGTATAAATATCACTTGTCACAATAAACAAAAATATAGTCATACACAAAACATATCAGAAAGCAGTAAATACGTGTATGTGCATATTAACCCCCATACATATAATACAAACATGACACGGACCAAAATTCAGGAGATCCAAGGGCCTAAGGTATAAAAAATAACAATTGGTTTGTAAAAAATAAAAACAAAAATATATTCGTTACATTAATTTATATTTAAATATAAAATTAAGTCGTTGATACTAAAATAAAAAAAAAGTGTCTTTCTTTTCTTCAAAAAACATTCTTAAAACATAAGACAATGTGATGTTCTGTAGAATGTCTAAACGTAAGAAACATAATCTGAACGTCAATTATGAATAGCAAGTTTACTATCCATCAAACCATGTGCACTTTCAATAGTTTTTTCTAATATTTGGACATATTGTATACGACAATATAATTATTATGATTAAATACACAGATACATACTATCACGCCGTTTCTCAGTTGGGATAGGGAGATATAACAGAGCGCCTGAATGTCCTATCTCAACACGCATATTTTGACTCTTCCACATACATAACTTATCGTGCAGCTCCTACGATTTCTCTAACTTCATAAATTTACTCTTTTTAAAATACCATTCACTTGATCCAACCATTCTTTCTTTGGTTTTCTTCTACTACGCCTTCAACTCATATTTGCCCACAAAAAAACTAAAAAAATCTTATTTAAGTTGTATTGTATCACATTTTCGTTGTATATAGTTCAAGTAGGTGTGTTCACCGCGATAAGGCAATCTCTTAAAACCAACCACAAAGTTGTTAAAAACACCTAAGTGAAAACCATACTTTTAAAAAGGATTGGGTACTAATGGGAATCGAACCTGCAACTTATGGAACGGAACAACTAGGTCACGGATGTTGTAACTATCATTTTAGGTTAAATAGTGATGACATTTACGATAAATTTGGTAGGTGCCCGCTGGTCTAAGGTTGGAAACCCCTGATCTAAGAAAACAACCTCTGTAAAGCAATCGGGTAGGGTACAGGTCAAAGGGATGGGAGGGTATCACAAAAAATGTGACAGCTTCCTAAAGGCACTTGGAAACATTCACAAAATTATTCCGAGGATTGATGGGATTGGGTTTTTTTATATTGGGGTTAGAACTTGTCCCGATTGCAGGGGAATGATTTGTTTTTGATTTATTTTAGTATCGTATGGTGTTGGGTTCCGTGAATTTTAGTTAGATAACAGTCATTATCACCATGACGCTATGTTTATTGGTGTAGGCAGAGATAAATGATCTTCTTTCTTCCCTGACCTGAACTTCTTTTGATTCTGATATGTCCACATGATGTATGAAAACGTATCACCGTGCCTTAGTTGATAAGATGCCTGTGTTCCAACCTGGAAGTAGTGGGTTCGATTGTTACTCAATTTGTTAAAGACGGCGCTTATCTGGTTTTCACTTGAGACAAACATTTTTCTAGATATTTGGAAGAGACTGCTACGTGGCAATAAACCAGTTAGATTGTATTATATTATTAACGAAAGTACGATTTTGTGTGTTTTCTGCCGTTCACATTTGTACTATATATTTATTTTACCTTTTTTCATTTAATCGTTGCATATGACCAAACCATCTCTGAATGTTCTTCTTTATCTTATTCAACACATTAGTCTCAAGTTCAAATTCATCCCTTATCACTTTATTCCGTATTCTGTCGTACAGTCTCACTCTGTGTATTCTTCTCAGCACACTCATTTCTACAGCATTACTCCACTCAGCTAACTAATGGCTTTGAAACTCCTATACTCCATTCTTGCACATTACACCTTTTATTTAGATAATAATAATTATCACCGTTCCTTTTGATATAGACAGCGATGACAGGTGTTCTTTCTTCATCGGCAAATATCTTTCGATTCTGCCACGTCTACATGTTAAATGCAAACTATATCCGTAGTCTAGTTGATAAGGCGTCTGTCTTCCAGTCTGGGGTTGAGGGTGGTCTGATTTCAGTAGATGCTGATTTAAAAAAAATGATGCTAGTTTGGTTTTAACTTAAAGATTGTTTAGAGAAATTTCAAGTTGTTTGGAAGATATTGCATCATGGCGATTAACCCACCAAATTGTACTGTCAATAGTATAATAAAATATGTCGAATGGAACGGTGTAAGCTTTCAAATAATGATTTAATTGAGGTATGCATGTCTTGTATCCACATTATATACTCATAATAGAGGTATGCATGTCATACATCCACATGATATACTCATAATTGAGGTACGCATGTCATATATCCACATGATATATTCATAATAAAGGGATTTTTGTTTCCAAACTTACTAAATAATGAGATAATCATACCATATTTACTTCAACACTAGATGCCATTATTGAAACAATTTTTCGGAGATCGATGTTTCCTACGTCTCGATTGATAGACTGTGAGTTAAGCTTCTTAATTTTTTTTGTCGATATAACTTAGCCACTTTGTATAAAAGCAATAATTAATAATTTTACAATTGATTCTTGCTTTTCTGTGAAGTGTCTTAAAGTACTATCTAAAATTAATGGATTTACATACATATACACGCCATTTCCCTGTCGGTAAAGACAAAGAGGATAGAGCGCCAAACTTTCTTAATTCAACACATATCCCTTCGCTTTTTCTATATCCATACACCTCCTACGATTTCTCTAATTTCTTACATTCCTTTCTTTTATAATACAATTCATTTGATCCAACTTCACTTCAAGACGGGGCTAAAATATTGTTGGAGTCCTCCTCTAGACCAGCCTGTTCGACGCCATAGTCCTTATCAGCCCCACGTAAGTAAAAAAAAATGATGGCACAAGTTCTCTAGTTTTTTCCTTAAAGTTTTGCTGTCTCTTCTGCCTTCCTACTGGTCTTCTTCCGAGCGAGTTTGAGTGGAATATCTACTTTGGCATTATATTTTTATTAATAAGGTTTACATACTCATAAATACCGAATAAATGCTAAAGGAATGCGTGTCCTGATTGCGATACTTGGAGTGACAGAGTATGATAAAATACAGAATAAGTTGATATGGGATATATGTGGTCTTAAAGAAAATGTATTAAAAAGGATGATTCATTTAAAACGAATGAATAAAAAATACTTGAATTGAAGACATGGTAGAGAAAGATCAAGGAAAAAAGGATAAGATGATATTTTAAAAGAAGGAAATATAAAAGTTAGGGAAATCGTTGTAGTTTTATGGGAAAATTTATGAATTTAGAAGAGGCGAAATACTTTACGCGAAAGGTTTGGCATTGTCTCCTTTCTGTATATCTCACACAGAGTAACGTCATGATGGTATGTATGTATGTACCATATACACTCGAATCTTGAACGTAGGTAGATCTTATAGGTCCCCCTTCCAAGCAAATATTTGATTCCAAGAATAAAAGATAGATCAAAGTTTGTTTATAAATGAAGCTCTATTTTCAATTAAGGTATTAAGTTGTACGCATAAGTCATCGATTGATTTATGTGTTTATTGAACAAACTTGATAATGTTAATATTTGTGTGATACTTACAGGAAATCATTTGACATTTAACTTGAAAGGTCAAAGAAACACATTAGGGTGAATGCTTTCTTATAAGTCAACATTCTTGGAATGTGATTAGTAATACATAATCTTGGTATTTTGGAACAACGCTTGTTTCCTATCCGAGGGCTTAAGGTTCAAGTTTCTATAGGGACTAAAAATATTTGTTTAAATTAATTTATTAATTTTAATTACGTGAAAAACAAAGATATAAAATAATCATATGGAAAAAGGACAATTTAAATAGCATCGTTTAGATAGCAAATTCTCCTCAAGAGCGCTCCAACTCAGGATTGACAAGACTTCCCAAAAAGGATTGTCTTGAGGTGCTTCCGAGTCTTGCACACGCCTCCCATATTTTTGAGACTAGGAGGCAGACCATTCCATACCATGGACCAGCAACGGCATCCTCTGTTATAATACCCCACTATACTGGATTGGTTTTGAACAACCAATTTGTTACATGATGAAGAAATCGACCTATAAGTTTTATTAAAATAACTAAAGTAACACTTTCAAGAGATACTCTTCAATGATCTTATAAAAATATTATATATTCCACTTTGCCTATCACGTCTTATTTTGAGGCTTAAATATCGTAAACCCGCTGCTCAACTAACTAGGAACCCCTCTTTAAAGTACATGATACCTTTGGTAAAACTTATTATGCATATTTTTTTCCATTATTGTTTCTAGTAAGATAAACGTGATTAATTATCCCATGAACTTTTGTGAATCATACATACATGCTATTTTCCTTTCCATTTCCACGGCATTTTCTATTATTGTTTCTAGTAAGATAAACGTGATTAATTATTCCATGAACTTTTGTGAATCATACATACATACCATTTTCCTTTCCATTTCCACGACATTTTACTGTTGGGGTAGGCAGCGAGGAGAGAACGCTAGATATTCCTATCACGACACACATCTATTGTCACTTCGACATCCATATAATCCTTCTCATAAAACTCGAATTCTCTGACTTTTTGCATTTCCTTCCTTTAGACTATTATTTACTTGATCCTACCATATTATCCTTGGTCTTTCTCTAGCACGCTTTCCACTGAAATTCGCAATGTGCATTTTATTGTAAGCCCTTTTTCATTCATTCCCTCTACATGTCCAAACCATCTCAGAGTGCCATTCTTGATCTTACTCGATACATCAGCCTTAAGTTCACATCCATCCCTGATCAATTCTTTCCGTATTCGGTCATGTATTTTTTAAAAGTAAATTGTGATTCTATACTGTGTAAGATAAGCGTATGCCTAGATAAAAAAGTCTTTCACATCGTTATATTATTTGACTTTTACATTGGGCATGCGGAAGAATGGTCTTACATGCTCTAAACTGTTACCATTTTAAGAAAAGTGCATAGTTAAGAGATCAAACTGTGTTTTCAATACATTTATTTTAAATAGGCAATCCACCCGAACTAGGATAATTTGCGCCACCAAATTAAACATTCTATAATTTATTTTAGATTTAGTTCCAAGTGTGCAATGAATCATACAAGAAAGAAAGTGTTATTTAATTTAATTCACAAGATAGTTCTTGTATGGAGAAATAGTTGAACTCTTTTCGTTTGATAGATATACTCATGTGGCTAAATGTATCGGGGTAACAGAAAGCCGCGGGAGGTGAATGAATATCTTTCCATCGGTTTGTATCCCCAGTTCTTGAAATCCCCGCTCTCGAGCCCAACATATCTTTCTCTTATCGCCGAGAATCTACAAATCCAATTTCCCAAAATACAGAATCGATCCAGCAAATCATAGTGAGAGGGGGTAAGCTGAGAGACACACGAGGAGGTAAGAAAGCGGAAGTACATCTGAGGGAATATATCAAGGTGTTCTCCGTGTCATCTGGGCGGTGGGAAGGGTGCAGGGAGGAAGAAATGTGTCAAACGAGATATATTATTGTTTTGGAGGCATTCTGTGAAATATCAATCGATTCGATTGACACATGAGACATGAGAAATTGTTAAAAAAGAGTTATTGGATTCATCAGACGAGTATATTGGAATTTAAATTAAATTTGAAAGTAGTTTTGCTGTTCTAAACCATAAATTAAAATACCTGCTGTGTTTGTTGATTTCAGTATACATACTTTATACATACGTAAATAAATATGTTAAATATAGTTTTATTGATAGCAACATAGTATGTACATATAAAAATACATTCCAAAATAGCACACATACTATATCTAAAGATAAATAGTAATTAATATATTTTATACAGGTCTGGGCTCAACCCATAACTTCCTCCCGGTCGATATACAATATACGGCGATCCCGGCTGCGAGGACATCATATGTTTTCAGCCAATTCCATCACTCCGTTTTCCTGCCGAGGCAGGCAGAATAGGCAGAGCGTCAGACTATCCAATCATGATACACATATCTCACATGTTTCACATCCATACACCATATTTTGCTTGGTGTTATGAAACACTTAATATTTGAAATAAAAAATACTTAGAAAAAAACAATTAATTCACGCTTTTCTTGGTCGTCCTTTGCCGCACTTTCTAGTTCCTATTGTTTTACATACCCAATCACTCTCCAAACGTTCTTTATCCTATTTAAAACACAAGTCTTTAAGTTCAGGTTCGCTTCTTTCAGTATTTTTTATTGTTAACAATTATCTTATAAAAGTTTAATATGTGTGGTTCGGTTCGATTAAAAATATTTGATATGTACTTGATTACGAAGAATAATCTTTCCAATTAAAAAAAATGATTAAATGGCAAATTTATAAAAAAATATACGTGTCCCCTTTTTCTTTTTTTTTTTTTTTTTTTTTTTTTTTTTTTTTTTTTTCGATTTCAAGCTTTTTGACAACCAAGTCAAGTATACCCTTTGCTTGCTTATAGGCTGCTACAACACGTCATTAAGGGATGTTTTAGGTTTAATCAATTTATTCGATGAAGACATCGACCTCCAAGTTCCACCCCTATCCGAAGGAACATATTTGAAAGATATAAAATTGAGACATCTTTTGTGGGATTTGAATACAGAGACTAGTAGTTTGGATTCACATAGTTAGAGACAATTAAGCCAACGTACTTGACTGGTGATCGTTCAGAATCAGTAGACTCAAAATCCAGTTCCTCTTACGAAGAAATTCACCGAGTCGTCATTTGATAAGTTTAAAGTGGGCTGATCCTGGCGGTACGGCAATACTAGGCCAACCTGTGACAGCAGTGGAGCAAGCCCCAAACTACCCGTCAATTTCTAAAAATCTGTTTAATATACTGGTCCCGCATTGCAAGAAATGTCCGACATTAAGCTGATAAGAACAGTTACTTCGAGACTCCGAACGAGATATTCATCACTTGGAGAGAGCCGTATCTGTTCTTATCAGCTTAATGTCGGATAGTTCTCGCAATGTGGGGCTAGTATATTAATCTGTTCACCGCGTTAAAAATCAAATTCCACGAATCCTGTGCGCGGCACAATTTCGGCGTTTTTTAATTTCTAAGTTTAAACGCGTATTTTGTTTAGAACCACTGATATTTGATTACAACACCAAGTAAACATGACACATAAGTAATTTTCTGATAATAAATAATAGTCATTACTTTTAAGGAGACTCATTAAATAAAGGAGATAAACTAAACATTACGTAAAATAAACAAAGGAATGCTACGGTCAAAGCAATGATTCATTACACTCACCCAATCAAATTCATATAGCACTAGTAATGTTAATTTACATAAGAGAGACTTAGTAATGTTTATTTACGTAAGAGAGACTCATCGCAGAACTCAATCCGCGCGACAGGTCGTTACATGTGACGCAATAGCTGGAAATATTGAGAAACCAAAAAAATTCGGCGCTCTGTTTATTCAACAATATCTCATAAACTAATATATTATTTGACAAGGTTTTCAGAGATGTAGCTAGAATAAAGATTATTTTAAATTTTAGTTCCATTTTCATTCCGGTTTTGTGTCATTCTTTTTAAGTATTTGTGATTTGAAACTTGGATTGTCGTCAGATAACAGGCGTTTATGCTTCCCGAGAGAAACACGTTAAAGTGGTACGGCAAGTTCAGCACTTATATATATATGCGAATTGGAACCAAGTGCTTAAAAGTAGCCGACGATTGTAGTGACATCTATGGAGAAAGTTTTATACTAAAAATTATCAATCACTATTTTATGAACGAAGAGAAAATTTAATAGTGTACAAACTAATATAGTAATTACGGTGACCATGAATTTCGGTTTTAAAAGAAAACCTGGAAACCAATCTTAAATATATTTAAGAAGAATAAAACTTTGCAATGCGTTGATTTTATCAAAAGAGTATCGAATTTAATCAAATGGTTTGAAAACCCCGAGAAATGATTATATTTTAGACATCTTTTAATGATCCTTAACTCATATTTTGAATTTTCTATAATTTTAAAGCGTGGATAAGGAAAACAAAAGACCTACATTTGTAAAGTGGCAAGAAGTTTTTTTATGTAAAATCGAAAACAAAGTATTCCTAGACATTAAAAAGTTATCAATTTTACTGTAAATTATGATATCGATTAGATAACTTTTTTATTGTTAACTGCATGATAAAACAATCATTAAAAAATGTTTAATCCATCGCTTAATAAAACGCTAACGTCACACGGCCATCACACTTCTAGGTTAAATGTTCTTTTGCATGTTCCTCAATCAGTTATCGGACCCCGTTTAATATAATATTTTTCACTGTGCACGGCAAAGTGCATTTACCTCAAGCAAAACAATTCATTTTGAAACATTTCATTGCTTTTACCGTTCTCATTATTTATACCGTTATATTTTATTCATATCACAAAATAAACAAAAGTTTACCTGAGTAAGATATATTTTCTTGAGGATATGGGGCGAGTCAAACGTAAGTATTCTATTATTTATCAGATGTATGTGTCACATAGATTTGTATTACCTGTCAACATTATAAAATCATTGCTTTATTGTAATAAAATGTCGCTTTGTCTGGTCCTCGCATTATCACTACATATGATCGGACGGCCCCTGCGCGCGATAAACGCGTGACAAGCGTTGAGCTAGTGCAGGTTGACGGCATAAGCGGTCTGATCGAGGTGTTAGCGATGTGCGATGGGCTAAACATAATGAAAGCAAAATATGTTCTCGTCTTCTGAATCTTCATACTGTGTTATTTATTTACACAAAGTTCTACCAGGTCAACAAGGAATCTATTCATCCAGCTCTTCACCGAGACTCATCGAAGTCACGCCGGAATCTCCGAAATTGTGCGACAACCATCCAACTATTTTACAGACTTTGTACCGTTGCTTTACCATTGAGTTATTGAAATATCGTTAGTTTTGTTATATTGTTCCTTTAATTTTGATTTTTTTTAAACCGAAGAATAATAAATTACTGGATACTTTATAGTATAAAACAAAACATAGTAGGCCTTTTGCCGTTATGTTAACTTCTTCAAATCAACCAGAAATGTTAAATGCGAATGAACGATATTAAAAATACAATAAATACATTCTGCAACCTAAAATACCAGAGGTTTTAACAAGGAACATAGGTTTTCCAACAAATTTTTTTTTATTAGAGGACGTAGGATGAATCAAATGTTTTCAATAAAATTATCGCAATTACGTCAAAGTCTGCCAGTTTTTCTTTTCTTCCTTTAATTTTGAGGATTTTTAAACCTGTGACGAATGATTTATTTATTATATTATTTATAATTAAGGTATTAACAAGGTGGAGGTTTAACCCTTGCCTTACTGTGCTAAAAAAATCCGCCAGCCACGGTGCTGGACGCTAAGCGTCCAGTGAAAAATGTATATTTTAAAATAAAATTATGCAAAATCTGCTTGATTATTTTTTGTAATTAGCTATAAAAATAATTTTATTATGTATTAAAACGTCGAATAATCAAATAAAATATAAGACCTGGTCACTAACTATCCATCACAGGGTGGCAAGTGTTAAAGACATTGTAATTTGTTTTAACAAACACTGTTTATTCCACTTTATGTAACGGTATAACCCTACCGGTTTCAAGGTTTTCCCCTCATCATCTGGCGAGCACAAACAAGACTGATATATTTATTATATACGATACAATGTCGCAGATTTTTTTGCCTATATGGTAATTTATTCCAGCCGACAGAAATGATTTCCAGTCTTGTTTTTACTTAAATCTATAATAATTAAAACACTTTTGTGGTTAGTTTGAAGAGATTGCCACATGGCGGCTAACCTGTCTGCATGTACAGCCAAAGTTTTTTTTAAATATACAAATGTTTAATTGCCTAAATGTGATAGAATGATAATAGTGAAATTAAAATAAATGAACTGGTAAGTCTAAAAGATGGAACGAGAAGAAGAAGACAGTCGCTGAAAGACTGTGGTAGATACGTATATGAATTGAAAGTTTCAACTACACAAATAAATCAAAATTGTATTATCATTGTTAAAGTTTTATAGAAACTAAATTTACTAAATTATTTATGTATTTAAACACTTCATTGCCCATTTTACAATTTGGGAGGTTTATTATAAAAGGAAAATTGCTTCCAACCAACAGGAAAATAATTTAACAATTTTGTTTCGGTGCTGGACGACATATCAACATTGTTGTTTTAAACAAAGAAAAGAAAATAATAAAAAACGGAATTGCTAGATGAAACGTATACAAGAATTATTGACGATTTAAATATAATAAATAACACAATTTCATCTGCGGGTAGGAGATAGGAGGGGGACCAGGTAACACGCTTTGTCACTGAAGGGAAATATTATGCTTTTAGTCACTGTTTGAAACATAACGATAGATCGAGTCATATGTTAGTTAACAGATGGTTCATACATGCTTCTTATTTTTCTTAAGTAAGACCTGGAGTATGTTATTATCAGAACTGCCTCTCTGCTACCATCTATCTTCCATCTATTTGGGATCTTCTGGGGGACACTTGGCATCAGCTAATTCATGCATTTCCGTGTAAGATTGCCAATAAATAATAAAGAAGATTTCGAACTTCTAGTATAGATCGCACTTGATGAGTATTTTTTTGTCTCCCATAACGACGTGGGTGGTAGTGGTGGGTTCATGGGAACTGAACTGAACTGGTGCAGATTAATTCAGTAGATATTAGAATTTTACTAAAGAATATACCTTAAAATTTTGACGTCAAAATCAAACGAACTTCATGAAATCACCAGTCTTCCTTTGCGAAGTAGATATCACTGAATTCATCACATTGCGGAGCCAATGGATGGCAGGGACTCCGGATTAAATCGCTATAAGCCGATTAACGTCCTCTCAATTATCTGCGGTGGGCCGCGGGCCGGCAGCTGCAATGCTCTGTTTATTATTAATATAGTACATACAGAATCATTACGCAAAGCCTTTCCGAATATGACTCATTTTATCAAGTGGCTTTGATCTCGCAACGAAATATGCGAAATTGATATGTACGTTTTCAATTTTAATCTCAGAGAGGGCATACTTGATTAAGGGATGTAGGATTTATATTATTTGATATGTTATTTGTGAGAAATAAATCAAAATAATAATATATTTGGGGTATAGAGTAGCCCCCTTTTATCCACAGGTGAATATATTGTAAGACCCTCCGTGGATGCCTGTAACCGCGAACATCAAACTCAGTATGGTATATACCAGGGGTGGGCATATTACATGAGGTCAACGAGAGCCACATTCTGGATTTTCATATTTATAAAGAGCCACACCATACCTATAGTCACGTTCTCACGTAGTATTAAATACACTAATTCAAATTTATTACATATTCTACTCAAATCTTAATTGCTATGTAAAGTATAAAAAAAACATATAAGAAAATATTAAAATGAGAAAGAAAACACAAAATAATTCGTTCAAAATTTATTTAATAAAAACAAAATATAATGTAATAAAAAGTATATTTATCACTGTTAGCTAAATCTCTCAAATTTAGTGTAAAATTTGTTACAGCCGTTCGCAGCAATTCTGTCAAATGTTCGTTTGTTAGCTGCGAACGATGTTTTGATTTTACAAACTTCGTTTTTTTTTCGGTTTGATTTTACCATTTTACAAACGGTGTTCGTGGTTTGCGCACATAAAGAGGCAGGAGATGCGCGCACCCTACACATTGAAATCACACCGCACACGTATACACCACTGCTTGCATCTTTGACAGTTGCATTCGTACGAGTACATGCGCATCTTGTCTCTTACAACATTTAGAAAGGAAAATACGAGTACAAGTATAATGCGGAAAGAAAGTATCTATATTTTTATAAGAGACATTGGGAACCGCTCTTAACCCAACGAAGAGCCGCATTTGCCCACGTCAGGTATGTTATAAACTATGTTTTTTTCCTTAACATTCGTACCTATTATAAAGATTATTACAAAGGATATATTATTAATTATAAATAATAATAATTATAATAATATACTATAGTAAAAGTTACGTGAATTTGGTCTCTCTCTTTCTTTCTTTCTCTCTCTTTCTTAAATTATTTTATTGTACTGTTCTCATACTTCTCCTTCTTGTAATGATGGGATAGATGAAGTGATACGAATGATGTGGGCATTGTGACATAGCGTTAAACAACTATCGACCTCGTGACGTTACGTCGAAATTTTAATCTAATTTTCACTCAGTTGACCGCGAGTTACTGAAACCGCAGATAGTGAAGACACTACTTCACGTGAATCCTTGAAGTCCTTGGAATCCTAATATAGCAGATTTTCAGAAAATTATTAATTTACACGTATTATCAATCAATTTTGATTCTTATTCCATCTATCAAACAATTTTAGTGTAATAACCTTTTACCTCAGGTGGCTGCACAACTCATGTAGACATTGACATCGATTTTTTTTTCTAAAAGTTGATCAGTTACTTAGTGTCTTCCCCTAGTCCCAAGATTTTGCTGGACGTGGTTTTAAATTCTGTCAAGTCACATTCTTTTGTGTCACTGGACTGGCATACTAACCTTTTGTGTCACTGGACTGGCATTCTAACCTTTTGAAATTATTTTGACTGAGATTTAAGTTTAATAGGTCTTTATTTTTATTTTTTTAAATAATTTACCAGTCATCTTTTCCTACACTTGCAATAGACGAGGAAAAATAAATCTTTATTCAGTGTTCTACTCCAAAAAATTAAATCAAGTATTTATTTCGAACTCATCGGTTTGTGGTAACCAAGAAATACACACAGGAGGTGCAGTGCTCTTTCGGGGGAGACACACGTAAGTGTGAATAGGATAGTGGTGACGAAGTATTAAAAGTCTTAAACCACTGAAGAAGTTTCCATCGAAACACATTTCTTAGATGTGATTCAAGAAACAGTATTGCAGCAAGTCAGGAACTAGTTAAATAATTGGATGTTTTTTTTGCATTATTTTATTAAGAATTTTTATAAAATATAATAAATAAAAACATTCTTTAAAGGGAAGTTGTTATATAATTAATGTCATTTTATGGTAGTGATTGTGACTCATTCATTCATACTCCTCAACATATTAAAATTGGTTAACTGGACATGTTGAACTGTGTTACCCGGAGATAAAATTGACTTCAACCCGATAATCGATCCTTTAGCTTCTGTACTATTTGAGTAAGCACGTAGCTTGCAGTTCTTAATCATACTTGGTAGATATATTATAGCACTTATACACTTCTAGCACGAGTAAGTATTATAACCAGATGATTTTTTTTACGAACTGACACTAATTTTGTATTTTTTGGGAACTATCGGCCATCAGAACCATTGTTGATTAAATAGTTTAAGAAACTGTATACATTTTAATATAATCTCAAATTTTTTAGATAAATCATAATCAATTGGTCCTATCTGACACATGAAGAAAATATATTGAAAGAATTTATGTTTAAAGATATTACGGTTTCATTGATAATATGTCAAATAGAAAATAATTCTTTCAACCAACTAGCTTTTCAAGTTTTCAATCAAGTTATTTGAATCCATTAAAGATTTTATAAAAAAATATATTAACTTAAATTTAAGTAAAAACCCACACCCCTTTTTATAATTGTAACTTTGTGGTAAAAGGTGTGTGCGATGTATCGTTTGAATTAGAGAAACTGAATTTCACATATTTCTTTTGAGTGCTGTTCAATTGAATAATATTATAAAACGGGGTTCCGTCCAAGGGACAAGATGAAGCGATGGCGTGTTAGGTTTTCGCAAAGTTATGGGGATCCAACAGAAATTCGAGCGTGATGGTATGCTAGCATGTGTTTTGTTTGCTGTTTCGTTCTCCTCCTGGCACTTGACATATTGCCGTATTACGGTTTTGCATGTAAAGCAGACGACAAGCGATAATATTACCTTAAATACCCACGCACGGGTGCATACCCTCGCTACCCTCTGCCGGGCTGGGCTAGGGGACTAGCTGGTGCTGGTGCCCGTATGCAAGTTATTTATGACCACTGCATCGGGTCATATTTTACCAGATCCAATCGATATGTAAAACCCATTGTGCATCGCACAGATTTGTGCAACGTCGTGGTCATTAACGGTGGGGAATTTTGAATAATTTACAATGTTTTGTGTAAAAAGTGTCACGGATTCGGGAAATTATTGCGTGGAAAAGATACAATGAAATGTATATAAATTGTTTGCTATATGAATTGAAATTCATTTTTTTTATTTACGATCGACCACTTATATTTCTTGAAACACATAACCAAATTAAGAGGGTGAGTGAATCTATATAACTTGCATACATACCATCACGTCGTCTCCTTGTCGGGGTAGGCAGATAGGAGAGAATGCCAGACTTTTTTTTATTTTTTTTATTTCACCTGGTGAGTTTATTGCCATGTGGCAATCTATTCCAATAAACCTGAAAGATGTTTTAATGGGCCCTAAGTGAAAACCGGACTGGAATTCCATTTTTTTAAAATCTGGATTCCAGCGGGGATCAAACCCGCAACCTCCGGATCGGCAGACAAGCGTCTTACTACCAGACCATGGAGGTCGTCTTTCCTATCTCGACAAACATATTTCGCCTCTTCTTACATTCATACACCTTCTCGTATAGCTCCTACGATTTCTCTGACTTTCCTTATTATAAAATGTCATTCACTTGATCCAACTATACTTTCTTTGATTTTCCTTTACTACACTTTCCACTTACATTTGCATTGTGTATTTATTTTGTCAGGCTTTATTCATTCATTTGTATCACGCACCTAAACCATCTTCAAGTACTTTCTTCATCTTACTCAACACATCAGCATTGAATTCACATTCATCACTAATCACTTCATTCTCTATTCTGTCATGGCTCTTTTCAGTCTCGTTCCACTTCCACTTTTCCCTTCCATACGTCAAAGTTGGTACTAAAATACTTCTGCGCACTATCATCTTGGCAGATTTTGGTACAGTCCGGTTTGAGTATATATGTTTTAACGTAGTACCCTATCGACTTTATTTCCTATCACTACACGCCATTCGATAACCTTCGTAACTCTTCCATCACCTGACAAAATACTATATAAAATAACACAATTCTTCAACTTGCCCTAATCGTTCACTTCTCTGCTAGATATTACATCTTTTCCTTTCACACTTTTCCAACATCATAATACAGCATGTGGCAATAAAGACCTAACCATCAAAATACCAACATGATTCATATATTTTGTAGTCAAAGAGAATCATACAACTTAAACTAACAAACAGGCGTAAACCCAGTGTTTTGATCAAGTTATAGTTTTAAGTAGGGCACTGTATATCCCATAACTAACACCCAGCTGAATCTTCGGAACTTTGAACTTCTCCAAAACTTCTATCATACTTACCCTTGATTTAGAGGGGGTTGATATAAAAAATAACAATTATAAAGTTTAATTGTATAACAACGATGGCATTTGTAACATTGTTTCATCGGAATATTGCTTTATTTATTTCTTGAATCTTAAGGCGCAATTCCACTGAGGTAACATGTAGCATGCGGCATTGACGCATGCTACACACAGTCTTTCAAACGAAGGAACACGAAGCGACAAGAAACAAGTATCTTTGTAGCATGCTACGTGTTGATTGTTGTTGCCGGGACGCATGCCTCCCCTCTTGACATATTTCAGTGTGTCGAACAATGTCGCCGTTATCCGAAAGTCAGCGGATCTGTGCGGCTTGTAGCGTAGCATGGAGTTGAATATTGATAAAACTACCTTGTTTATTGAAGATTATCATAATTCACTGGAGTTATGGAATAATTAAATTAGTGATTATAAAGACAACAGGATAAAAAATGATAAACTGAGGCAGTTAACGAGTAAATACGATTGCACTGTAATCGATGTGAAAAAAAATCAAGAATTTGCGTTCAGCTTCTCATCATTCTGAGCTTCTTGGCTAACAACATATAATTCTCTTCTCCAGCACCGTGGCTTTTTTTTTTCTACGATTCAAAACTATTACCAAATATGCAGCCACCGCGATTGTTTGTAAATACATAATGTACCAAACTGACGTTGCTTCCATGGAATTGTTTAAGACGCATGCTACACGTATTGACAATAAAGCGTATGCGATTCGGGGAGTCGAAATCCGCATGCGACATTGTTAAAATTTGTGGCACATAGTCGCACACCTAGGAACAGGCAACACTAGGAAACATGTTGCATGCCTCATGTCGTTCAGTGTTGCCTCAGTCGAATTGCGCCTTTAGAAATGGCGCTGATTTCACTTTGAGTCGTCATGTTGAAAACAAAACACTTATATTTTATTAAGTATTCATAACTGTTTTATTTGAGCTCACTGTCATTTTCAAAGACTTCCGTCTTCCTCACAGGTGAAGTTGAACTAAATAATATCCAATGTTTTTTTTTCTAGTTGTAACAGGTACAGGAGAGGGAGAGGAGAGTAGTGGCTGATAAGGGAAGAGATGTAGGTAGGCGTTAAAAGGATGACGTTTGAACGGGAAACATTTAGCAGAGGACTTTTATTGAAATTAACTTTGCTCATATTGTTGAGATTTAATTTCACGTTATTAAGTCTCAGAATTACACAATTAAGTTAATTTCACTAAATCTCTACTAAATATGTTTCCCGTTCAAAAGCCATCCTTTAGACGCCTATCAACTCCCCTTCCCTTATTAGTCACTACTCTCCTACCCCTCTGCTGTACCTATTATAATAAGAACTTTTTTTAGACATAATTTAGTTCAACTTCACCTGACAAGGACGACGGAAGTCTTTGAAACTTGCAGTGAACTCAAAACAGTTATGAATAAAACATATGTGTTTTATTTATTTTATTAAAAATTTCTTGCTTTATTGATTTCTTCGTTTATGAACGGTCGATTTAGATCAATATTTCTTTTACAAAATACAATAAAAACTAAAATTGCGCGTGAATACATAAATGTATGTTCAAAAAAGACATCAATATTGAAACACTAAAATGTTTCATATAATTTCCAGTAAAAAAACTACATACGTACACGCAACATGACAAGGCTCAGAAGGCCCAAAGCCATATGTCATACAAGAAACAAAAAAACAATAAAATGTTCTTCATTAATACATTTCAATGGACATGTTTATATACTTCAACATAAAATCTTCCTTCTTCTTTATATATTAAAAATAGTTGTCATATCTATAAAAAATATCATTATACGCCAAACAAAATATCAAAACTCTCTTTATGTGGGAAGTACCCTGGAAACGGTCGACAATAAACGGTATATTATTTGAAGCTACAAATAAAAAACTTCATATTATCATGACACCTGCACGTGCCTTTTACACGAGTTAGTACGTAATATAAAATAAAAGATTGCAGATTTGTGAAGTGGGAGTGCTGTCATCATTCAGTACTAGTTGACCAATTAAAAATCGAGAAGGAGCAGGGCCGGCTCTACACCACAGTCAAAAGGTGTTACTCGTATTCTGGTTCCTAACGCCCTTGCATTAGAAAATCAATGATATTTTTTTTCAATAATTCTTTGTATTTGATTTTTTTCGCTTTATTTTAATATTATAATAAAACATTTTTTTTCAGGAAGCGTTCAATGGTGAGCAATGCAACATACGTCGTTTAAAAATATATTAACAATATTAGAAGACTTAAATTCAAATGTTTCACTTTCATAAATCGAAATTGCTACTATAATACTACATGATACCTTTCAAAGAAAAGAAAAAAATATTAATAACTAACCTTCATTAGTACTAACTTATAAGAAGAGAAAAAAATCGTACTGTATGGAATAATAACATTGGGCTAAGAAGCATAAAAAAACTTTTTCATTCTTTTTTCAATGCAACACTTAAAATGTTCACGAAGTCTTTAAATTGAAAAAAAAAAGGTCCTCGACATAAATAGTTTTAATGATCGGAATTTGAGGCCCATGAAAATTTTATGTTTATTATATCCAGGTCATTTGATTTCTTCATTTCCAAAAAATACTTTTCATGATAATAAAACAGGAAAATTTCCCGCCTCTTAGGAAATGTTTACGCCTAATTTCTGTTATTACCAATTCCGATCACAATTTTGTACCGTAAAACCTTAGAAATCGGAAAGTTGTAAAAATAACGAGAAAATTCTGAAGTTTGTAGATTCGCGTAGAGCTGAAAGGGCTTGTCTACGCACGACCTACACATAAAAATCACGCTGAAGGGAGATTCTGAAAGAGCGTAGACCCGTTGGTTTTCAAACTGTTACTTGCGGACATTATTTGATTTTAACTGTTTTAAATTATAATCTTATTTGTTTTACTACTCATTTCCATACTCCATCAAATAAAAAAAAACACTTTATATTAAGAAATACATAAAAAATGTCGTTTTAACAATAAGGTAAATAATGTATATAAGTAAGCATAAGATCGTTCCCTAGTGATTAAGTGTGTGTGAGTTTTTGTATTAAACTTCATTAGACTTTCGTCGTGTATTGTACATCTTGGTGGGTATATTGCCACATAATTATCTCATACAAGCATCCAGGAAAATGTTAAAAAGATCTTAACAAAAAATAAACAGACTAGACGCCTATAAAATCGAATACATATGGATATCGAACTCGCAATTAGACAGAAAGACAGGAATCTTACCAATTAGGACATGGAGGTTGTTGCACTTCGGTAAGCCTACACACACAGGGAAAACAAAGGTTTAAGATACATGGATGCCAAAGTTCCAAGATTATAGACATGTGCAGCCAACTGTATAGTTTATTTCTTCAGTACATTTTTATATTTTGTATTGATTTTCATAAAAAGTATAACTCAAATATCCAACTACCTTAAACATATCTGTGAGTTGCATGGAATAAGTGATATAACAAAAAATAAGATATATGTATACGTAATAAAATATACGAAACAGTATAGATCACAAGCTATCCAGAATAAAGTTATGAAACCCAAATTAAAATAACTTGAAAATATAAATAAACATCTCAAAAAATAATAATAAAAAAAAAACAAACGTATCTTTAGTTATATGTTAAATATCTGGCCTACATTTTTATTTTTAGGAGACAAACCATTTAAGCCCTTTGGAAATACTGTTTTAAATTTTCCAAAATTAGTATTCTAACGAAATTTTTTTAAATCAGTTGGCATTATTAGACTCGATTTGTATTCTTTAGAAACTTGTTGTTTTAAGGGTAAGTTCAGATGGTCGCGCGTGAACGCGCGTTGCACAAATCGCTGGAATACGCGCGTAAAAAGATTCATATCATAATGCTTATATACCATACAATTGTTTATGTGGTCGCGCGACGAAACGACGCTCGAAGTCGCGCGACCATATAAACAACTGTAGGTACGAGTATATGAGTATTATGAATGTTTATAGGCGCGTGTTCCAGCGATTTGTGTAACGCGCGTTCACGCGTGACCATCTGAACTTAGCCTAAGAGTAAAGCACCCTAATAGTAGTATGTATGTACAGAATAGCTAAGAAGCTACAGAAGAAAAAAAACATATATTCAGATGTCACAAACGTATAAGTTCAAACAGTAAATATAATTTGAAATAAATATAAGTTCATCTTGGCATTTAAATATGCAAATTCTATGTTTTCTTCCTGAGTAAGGTCTACCCAGAGCAAGGATCAAGTAAAGCAAAGGGTTTGGGAGCCTGTGGTTTCGTCCATAGTACGAGGCGTAGACGTTTTACGAAAGCTATTATAGGGAAAAACCAGGCACGTGTGAAATTGAAATTGTCTTCCTCTTGTTGCCGCTTTTTTATAAGTCACACTTATGTTTGTTCTGAATGCGAAACAAACGAATTAGCCTTGGCCTGTAAATCGTAAAAGCAAACCTATATTGTTTACGAGTCCTAATCCTTGACCACGCAGTGTGTATAAAACAAATGACTTATTTGACCTTATGCATGCTCCATCTTAAATGCTATCACTACGTTTTCTTGTTGGCGTAGGCAGAGATGACAGAACACCAGACTTTTCTATCTCGACGTACATTGATATTTCGCATTTTCCACGTTCATACACCTTCTCATACAGTTGTTACGAGTTCTCTTCTTAATCTTTCCTTCTTTCAAAATATTCACTTGATCTAACCACACTTACTTAGGTCTTTCTCTACAACGCTTTCCACTCACATTTGCACTATATATATGCACTGTTTTTTAAGACTTTTTTCAATCATTCGTTCCACATGCCCAAACCATCTCAGCATGCTCTTTTACATCTTACTCAACACGTCTTAAGTTTACATTTATCCCTAACCACTTCATTTCGTATTCTGTCATACATTGTCACTCTTTGTTTTTGTCTCAAAATACACAATTTTATAGCATTTATTCGGCTCCTTTCCATCGTTTCCAGGTCCACGTTTCACTCCCACACAACAAAGTTATAAATAAATAAAAAATAAATAAATAAATATAGGTTTATTGATAGCGACATAGTATGTACATAATACTCGTATATTTAAAAACACACGTATAGGTGGCAGAAAAAAGGTTTATGAGAGGAGCTATCAAAAGGTCTGGGCTCATATAATAACACCCCCCCGGCCAAGATACACCCCACCAATATAGGGCGAGCCCAGCCACGGGACACCAGATTTTTTTCAGCCCTCACCCTTGCACATGTAGAATAAGAAGAAAAAAAGACAGAACAGAAAAGATAAACAGAATGTTGACTCTAAAATACTGTTATGGACTTTCAGCTAACAAAATTTGATACTTCCCTTTTCAGTGCCCCATTGACTTTGCATTCTATTGCTATAAGCCGTTCGATACAATTCTTGAATCTTAAATCTTCTGAGAAAATGCCACCAAATAGTAGAATTCTTTAATTTTCTCAAGAATAGTGTTTGCAATAATTTGGTTTCGTTTGATTAAAATAAGACGATATTTAATATTTTAATTTTCAGAGTAATTATTTAATATTGTATTACACTTTCGTCGTACATATGAAAAACATACTGAATTAAAAACAACTGGGTACCGACGGGAATCGAATCTAAAATAACCCTGATTGGAAGACATCCGTTTTAATAACTAGGCCACAGAGGTCTTGAATATTTTTAAACAATGAAGTACATGCTGTTATATGTGCAGTGTGAGGCGAAGCTAATGTAATATTTTATATTAACTATATTTAACTCACATGCCATTACGTTGTTTCACTGTCAAGATAGGTAGGAAGGAAAAAATTCAAACTTTTTTTTACATTCAGCTTCTACCATTTTATACAGCTCCTACCATTTTGAAATATATTGGCATAATATCAGTTCAACCGTTTTTTCTTTGGATACATTTTTTCACGTATTTCACTCCCATTGGCACTGTAAATTCGTTTTTTTTTCACTCATTCGTTCTACACTTCCAAACTACAATATCTCAGAGTGATCTACTTAATACTGCTTAATACACCGTCGGCGTTGCTGGGTCTCGCAATCGAGGATCCCCTCGCCATTCCAACGTCAATTCAGTTGGAAAGAAACTGTGTCGTAGTTTTTCCTTTCTTTTTTCATCTTTAAGTGAGTGTGTTGTTGTACACCAGCAAATTCGCCGGCCACACCGGTGTACTGGATCCGTTGGTATACCGGTATTTTTTTTTCCTTTTGTTTTTTGAAAGAATATATATGACCGAAGCGATATACTCGTACATCCTTATATCCCCGAATACTAGGCGAAAAAAATGTTTGTGTTATTCGAGGGGAGTAGCATAGCGTGGGGCTCAAACCGGTGACCTTCTGCACGGAAGTCCAGTGCGTTACGTCCAGCCATTGTTCTTATCTTAATACACCAGTCCTTAGTTTATGCTCGTTCTTATTCCGTCATTTCATTTCATCTTCTGTCATACATTGCTCCCCCAGTATTATTCTTAGTGTATGTATTTCAACGGCATTTATTTGACTAAAAAGCATGTGTTATTAAAAACATAAATTCTTTTATATAAAAGCTTTATTTTATGAAAAAAAACCTTCTTGAAATACGTTGAACGTAAACGTTGAATAGTGTTCATAAAAATGGTTTAAATGACATTTTTTTGTTGGGACAACTTGGAAGTATATTATGTTAGGGTGCAGGGTTTTGCGACAAACGGTTTTTTTCCGCTGAAGCTTTTCACATTTATTGCTCCCAAGCCAGTCGTTTAAATAGAACAAAGTTAAAATGCTAATTACGCCGGACACCAAATCGCATTTTGAAGGCTTTATTTAGAATATTACGAAATATTTTGAAGACTTCAAAGTTCGTTTAATGAACCGTGCTGATGTTTATTTTTCGTTTCAGGGTTCGTTGAATAAGTTTAAAAAAAAACTACGTTGTTATGAAATAAATGTAATATCTGCAGTGCTTCTTTGATAATCCTTTCTCTATAAATTTTAAAGTACACTCTGAATGTCTAGATTTTTTCTCTTTTTTTCTTTTTCGAAAACCAGTCAGCACATTATGTAGTAGTATAACATGTGCCATTGACACCTTTATTTATTTAATCGAAAAATGTGCTACACTTAAGATTGCTTTACAGTTAGGATCTAATATTGAGGAAACGCCGGAGAAGTAATCTTCTGAACTAAACTCATCTACATTAATAATATCCACTAAACCAGACTTGAAGATTTCCGATATTTACATTCTCACTATTGATGAATTACAATTTGCAACTGTGTATTACATTTATGATTTCAAATATATATCTATATTGATTATCCAAATATGTTTAAGAACGTGTAATACATTTATGATTTCAAATGTATATCTATATTGATTATCCGAATATGTTTAAGAACGTGTAATACATTTATGATTTCAAATGTATATCTATATTGATTATCCGAATATGTTTAAGAACGTGTATTACATTTATGATTTCAAATGTATATCTATATTGATTATCCGAATATGTTTAAGAACGTGTATTACATTTATGATTTCAAATATATATCTATATTGATTATCCAAATATGTTTAAGAACGTGTATTACATTTATGATTTCAAATATATATCTATATTGATTATCCGAATATGTTTAAGAACGTGTATTACATTTATGATTTCAAATGTATATCTATATTGATTATCCGAATATGTTTAAGAACGTGTATTACATTTATGATTTCAAATGTATATCTATATTGATTATCCAAATATGTTTAAGAACGTGTATTACATTTATGATTTCAAATGTATATCTATATTGATAATCCGAATATGTTTAAGAACGTGTATTACATTTATGATTTCAAATGTATATCTATCTTGATTATCCGAATATGTTTAAGAACGTGAGACATAACGTTGTTTTTGGCCCTATAAATCTATCCCTCGGAATCGGAACCACTGTAGTAGGCACGTATCTTTAAGTTTATCATATTACATGCTGCTAACACTACCACACATGGAAAGGTAATACTAAGATTGTTGACAAACAAAATTCGTTATGAAATTAATGTTAAAACCCATGAATAACCCATGTTATAATAAAAAATCAGACAAAAGTCATGCAAACTAAGTTACGGAGGTTACCATAATGACATGATTTTTTTCGAAGTGACCGAAGTATGATCGATAAAGGTATCCTTATAAAGCCAAAAACTTTGTGGAATTGTTTGTGCTTTTTAAAGGTATGGAGTAGCAAAGCGTGACCTTAACTGGTTACCTTCTACACATAAATCTGAGCAAAAAGTTGATCTGACTTTCTGTAGACTCAAGAGTCTGTTACTACATGATTGTCCTCTTGTGATGCTGAGCTCTAGCTATCTCTCCATCGTTTCGGGGATCTCCCTGGTGGACATTGTCCATCAGGCACCCCATGCAGAGCTATGTATGGAATTCTTGTGGAATTCATTCTCTGTACATGTTGGTACCAGTATCGTCGATGCTGTCGTCCCCATCTGACCACATCTTGATCCTTACAGACCTCTCCGATTGTGGTGTTCCTTACACGATCACGCAAAGTCTTCCCAGCAATAGCACGTAGAGTTCTCATTTCCGTTGTCTGTTTGTATTATTGTATAGCCCTTTTGTTTCTATACAGCACCATTTGCTGGTTTTATTGCAATGGAATAATCCCCTACACTTACCTGAAAGACGTTAACGAAGTTTCAAGAAAAAAACCAGGCTGAAACCTTTTGAAATAATTAGGTACCGACGGATGTAGAACCTCCTACTTTGGAAGATATTTTAAATGGTTATGAAGGCCATTCTAGTTGATAAGACATATGATTTCTAACTTGTGGCATGCTTCCAAAAAGTTCGACGGATTTTTTTTTTAACATGTGATGTAGAAAAACATTTTTTTCCATAGCTGTAAAAGGAAGACATACTAGAAAATCATCATTGCAAGGGTGGACATTTTTTCTCGTAATTAAGCCGGTGAAATAAGCCTTCTTGAGTTCCGTGCTTAATTTCTTAATTAATATGCATAGTCCTTAATTTAATTTCACCAGCCCCACGGACTTTGCAGTCTAGGAAAGGAAAAGATGGTTACAATTGAGGTACTTTTCTTTTAATGATGGGAATAAAATGAATTGCCATCTCAAGTCTTTCTTACGGAGAAGTGAATTTTTCCTTATTTTCAAATATTGTTGAAAACTTCCAGGGTAAAGGGAAAAACATAATTTTTTTTGTCAAGTGGGCAAAGAATTATAAGTGAGGACCTTGTACACAAATATGATTAAAATAATTGGGTGCAAATTAAAGTTTTCCCTACGTAAAGGATTTAATTGTTTTTGCCAAAATTTTAGGACATATTAAAATGAAATGGATTGACAACATTTTTGTGCGATTATAAGAAATTTAATATTGCTGTTTAGTGTGATTATAAGTAAACTGAATTACCAATATTATGTTTATATTTTTGTTTTTTTTTTTACAACTAATGATTTTTGATTTTCAAATCAAATGATAAAAATATTTTATTCAGACCAAAACAAATTGTTTTGGTGTCAATGAAATATTTATATCATCATTAGCCCTTAAACTCAATATCTGTCTGCTGCCTACAGAATTTTCTGCCACCTACACATATCTCTCTCTCAGAAGCATTTAATTTGTTATATTCGGCGGTTCTCTGTGACATCATCAAGCCATCTCAGTTTTTTATATCCTCATTATCCTATACCTCGTCGGATCACTAAACAAACCCTTTCTTGCAGGGTCAGTATCTTGTATATCCAAGTCAGCACAAACAAGCAATTTTTGAAACTTTTGCTACGCTAGATTCGCCATACAGGATGCTATTATCATAAATTGGATCATTGATACATGCTTAATGATATCATCTAGTGGCCCACAGCAAACAGTCTCATATATGTTTCGAGTTTGTCTCCGAGGTATTTATTGCTTCTCGATGTTCGGTAGTATTACCAATCTGCGCGATGACGGAACAGCGAGAAACATGTCTACTTCAGTGGCTCCAAGCCCAGAAGTTCAAATTGAATTTTGTCACCCGATTTTATATTCCGGTTACGCTTTTTGATATGTAGAAGAGTACCATTAAATATTTATTTTTATAAAAGTTTTTTTACACATATTTTCTAGTGATCCACGTGGCCTCATTAATTGAATTGAACTGATGAAAGTTTTCTTATATCGATTTCGGGTTCGATTCCCGATAGTACCCAAAAAATGTAAAAAACGGGTCTTTAGAGTTCATTGACAAAGTATTCATTATTTCTCGTATTCGGTTACGCGAAAACATAAATACCTCATTACCAATACGTACCACGATGGGCAGTGAAATAATTGTCTACTCGAGTGGTTCCAAGTTCAAAGGTTCAATCAACTTGGTCAACGATGATGTTGTCTGTAAAGTTAATATCCTGGCCGCTTTGTTCTTGGACGCTTTTTTCGTTGCATGCAGTACAAACTTGCGGGCTTATTCTCAAGTGGTAATCTCTTCTAATTAACAAGAAAGATTATTTAATAAGTCTCGAGTGAAAACTAGACTGAACATTAAAAAAATGGTTTCAAACGGGAATCGAACTCGCGACCCCGGGTTTGAAAGACAGGCGTCTTACCAACAATGCCACGGAGCTTATTCGTCGGAAGAGTACAGTTCGAATAAGAAAGTTTTTTTTCCAAACTTTTCAATGAACACGATACTTCTTTATGAATGACATCTAGGAAGCCAAAGAAGTGAAAATACGAAACCGTTCATAAAATAATAAAACTCGCGGAGGCATACATACGCACAGGAGGAGAGAAAGAGAGATGTCAAGGAGAAAGAAAATTAGATTTTTATTTATTTGTAATAAAATTTAACTGAGCCCCGCCATCTGCTCAAAACGTGCCCCTGTGTCAACTGGAAAATGCTTTGCTGGAGAGTGGAGGAAAAACAGGCGGACATATAAAATCACGTATTTGGTAAATGTAATAAAATTCAAGTTTTGGTATTGGCCTCATAAACGGCGGGAGTGGAATAGTAAAGCTATAAAATTTATTATCACCCGAACAAAGAAACCATCTGGTACTGTTTCAAAATGCCATTTCAAGACTTAACTCTGGAATATTATTTTAAGTAGCGGATCAATCGCTTTATTCCATTCGATAATGAATAAATTTTAAGGTCTTGGAATGTGAAAGATGGTTTGAGTATGTACTAAAGTTTTTTTATGATTTATAGATATGCTTTAAATTACAATTATTTTATCTTTAGCTTTAATTTCCTTAACTTTTTTCTTAATCTCATCTCTTTTTTACTATAACTAATACAGTTTTCAGCTTCTGCTTATATGATAATTATTATAATAGAAGGACAATTTATATTGATCAATTATTGATAAAAAATATTGATCTATTTAGACATAATAATTTGAACGAACTTATGTAATGTTCTTCCTTTTCTTTCTCTGACTTTCCCATTTGAATTGGGCCTTGGATATTGACATTAAAAATTTTCGAAAATATTTTTAAGGAAGAACCATATGGGGGTTAATAAGTTGATATAGCTTTAAAGTTTATGATGTTATTTGGTTTTGCCTGTATATGTAACATAAGTTAAATAAAATAAACATAAAAAAATTTAACTTTGAAGTTTAATAAAGATATCATAAGTACAAAAATATTGAAGTTTTCAAATAATAAATATGATAGCTTGATAAGTTAATATCATCAGTTTCTAGACTATAAATCACGTTTGAATTTTAAGTCATTAACGCTGAAAATAATATAAATTGGTATTATGTCCTTAATTGATGGAAATAATAATTTATTTTTAAAGATTACATTGATCCAAAGATTTTTTTATTTTAAAAGCCTTTTGTAGTCATAATTTTAAAAGAATATTTAAATCCCTTTTAAAAGTTTAAATATGTTTTTTAGGTTTTGTTATGTTTTTCTAGTATCACTCTGATAGATAAATTCTGGACTAATTGTAAGGATTTTTCCACAGCAGGTTAGATTCTCAATAATACACAAAAAGGTGCAAGTCTCGTAAAAGAGTTTGTATTTCTCGTGTATTTTGCCTCTACAGTTGTACTATTAATATGTGTGACGACGAGCTGCAATGTTCTTATTATATTCCAGCACATAGTTCCGCAAGTTCTGTTCTATAGTCCAGTACATAATTCTAAACATGAAGGGTCAATTGATGCAATATTCTTATTATATTCCAGCACATAGTTCCGCAAGTTCTGTACTATAGTCCAGTACATAATTCTAAACATGAAGGGTCAATTGATGCAATATTCTTATTATATTCCAGCACATAGTTCCGCAAGTTCTGTTCTATAGTCCAGTACATAATTCGAAACATGAAGGGTCAATTGATGCAATATTCTTATTATATTCCAGCACATAGTTCCGCAAGTTCTTTACTATAGTCCAGTACATAATTCTAAACATGAAGGGTCAATTGATGCAATATTCTTATTATATTCCAGCACATAGTTCCGCAAGTTCTGTACTAAAGTCCAGTACATAATTCTAAACATGAAGGGTCAATTGATGCAATATTCTTATTATATTCCAGCACATAGTTCCGCAAGTTCTTTACAATATTCCAGTACATAATTCTGAACATGAAGGGTCAATTGATGCAATATTTTTATTATATTCCAGCATATAGTTCCGCAAGTTCTGTACTATAGTCCAGTACATAATTCTAAACATGAAAGGTCAATTGATGCATTATTCTTATTATATTCCAGCACATAGTTCCGCAAGTTCTGTACTATAGTCCAGTACATAGTTCTAAACATGAAGGCTTGATTGATGAGGCTGAAACAATTTTATCTCCTGGCTACTTTCTTGAATATGTCCACATCGCCTATTCAGGTATATGGAACAGTACTGTACGAATGAATGATTTAATGAATTTTGTGGCAGCTTCAGGCTTCTTTTTACATATTTTTTTCAGTAGTTTAAACTTGCATCAAATAATTTTATTTATAGTTAAGGCATTAACACTGTGGAGGTTTAAAGACATTATAATTTGTTTTATCAAACACTGTTTATTCCACTTTTTTGTAACGGTAAGGTGAACATCTGGAAAACACATATCATACATCCTAAGAATCTCTCCGCTGCTCGCCGAGGTCGTCCCATGCCTCCCTCAACCCCCAGTCTCCAACCCGAATGTTTACCGTTAGAAGCGTGTATCTCGGTACCAGTTCGAACAGAATTCAGTCTTGTTTGTTCTCCCCTGATGATGAAGTGAAAGCCTTGAAACCGGTAGGGTTATACCGTTACAAAAAGTGAAATAAACAGTGTTTGATAAAACAAATTACAAAATCATTTTATATATAAATCGTATGTTAAACAATTTAAACTTTTCAATATTATCAATAAATTATATTTGCTAATCACCAAAAACTATCAATATGTTGAAATTTAAAGATAAAGGTGTGTTATTGACTTCATATTTAAAGATATAGGTGTGTTATTGAATTCATATTTAAAAAAAAAAAAAGAATATAGGCAAACATTACATTACAATGTTTAAGTATCTATTACTTCTTTACCATTTACAATTGATACATATTAATTATACTTGTTTAGTTCTTCTGATATGTCGTATTTTGTAGATACAAGTTTATTTAAGAAGTGACGAAATAAGCTTCATCTAAGTTTGCTAGATAGAAGACTGCAGCAGATTGAACGTGTCGGTTGTCTAAGAACGATATTAGTGCCATCTGAATCTCAGTTAAGATCTTTCAAGACTGTGGTCTGGCACACAATAAACTTTTGTTGCCTGAGTTATTCATCTCCGAGCGTGACGTTAATTTATATAAATGTTAGGTAGATCACGAGTGTGTATAAGATGATGTCTCATTTTCTGAAAAATGAATGTTAATTTTATTTATAATAAGTAAAATTTAAAATTTAACATTTCCAAATGTTGGCAAGCAATGACAACCAGGAAGCTCACATGAGAAATGTGTATGCGGGGAGATAACATATTATAGAGTGTACCGGAATAATTTGTATCCCTCTTTTTCACAGTGACATCTTAAATTTTAGAAAATTTACATTTACATATAAATTTACAAAAATAAAGCTGGGGGGACCAAATTTTAAATTAAATAATCAATCTTCACATTTATACTACTAACATCAAAACACAAATAAAAATAAAACATTTTTGAATAGTATACTCGAATAGGTATGCATATTTTTTGTTAGACAGAAAAAATATTTTTGAAAAAAAATGTTTTAATTTGATTTTTTGACAACTGAAATTTTGAGATATTAACGGAAATTATATAATCAAAACTTAATATTAGTAAGGAGGATATATTTGCAGAATAATTAACAATTCATCACTCAGAACTTTATTTTATATTTGGGTGCTGAAAACAAACAAAAAATTGTAATCCACAGTTCAAAAGTTGTCCGATCGTCTCGTCATGTTTTCTATCATTCTATTAATCGTCTGAGAATGAGCTTCCCAAATAGAAGAATTCGTTGACTCACCCAAAATTGGATAAATTTCGTCATATAGTAGGGGCAACCAGTGTACCTTCGAACGCGTGTACCTTGGAACAGACAAAAGAACTTGAAAATAACAACAGAAAAAAAAACGAAAAAATAGTATTTACGAAGTTTTTTTTCATAGTAGCAACATTGTTCTAATGTCAAATGCTTGGCTGTTTTCGTGACTCTCTTATTGATCTTCAAAGATTTTCAACGCAAAAAGTAAGTTTTTTTATCAGTTTTATGACTTGTTTTAAACGTGTAAGTATACATAATTAAGGAATTCTAAAATCTAAATTGGAGAGCTATTTAATATTCTATATTTTTTTATACTTTGTTTTGAAGTACATAACCTCAAAATATTTTAATTTGACATTTCATTTTAACAACAGTCCGAGTGTACCTTCGAACACATTATTGCGTGTACCTTTGAACTGTTCGAAGGTACACTCAATGTTGAATATTTAGCTTCAACTATTTATTTTGTTTTTATTTTAGTGCCACGAAGCAAAATTGGAGTGAAAAGGAAGGCAGTACCGACAGAATATTTAGAACAAGCTGTTGAAGAATGCAAAAAGGGTATGTCGGTAAGGAAAGCAGCAGAAAAATACAATTTAAAGTCCACTACAGTCTTCAAATATTTGAAAATATTCCAGAATCAAAATGATGTGCATATCAAGCCTCCCAATTACGCTGTCAAGAAAGTCTTTGATTCCCAAGAAGAAGGTTTGTTGTACGATTACATAAAAAAATCTGCATTTTTGCATTATGGCCTTACAACAACAGATATAAGAGTTCTGGCGTACGCTTTTCTAACTGGACTGAAAAAGGATTTACCAGATGCTCAAAATAATATACCTCACACATGGATAAGGGACAAAATGGCCGGGAGAGATTGGTTAAGTTGTTACAGGAAAAGATTTCCTGACCTCAGCTTACGTAAACCTGAAGCGACTAGTCTAGGTCGAGCCACCAGTTTCAATCAAGCGAATATAAGTGCATTTTATGAGAATTTGAAAACAATAATGCGACGTTATAATTTTCGTCCTCAAGATATCTACAATGTTGATGAAACGGGGATTTCAACAGTACACAAGCCACATAAAGTGCTAGCACCAAAATCTATTCGACAATTGGGGAAGATGACGTCTGGCGAGCGAGGAGAAAACGTTACTATGATAAATGGAATAAACGCATCAGGTGACAGAATACCTCCTTTGTTAGTGTTTCCGAGGGTTTTTTATAAAGATACAATGATGAAAAATGCTCCAGTAGGTGCAATTGGAGTAGCAAATAAATCTGGTTGGTCTTGTACAGCCATATTTTTAAAATACTTGGACCATTTTATTGTTAATAGTAAACCGACTAAAGACCACCCCATATTAATAATCATGGACAACCATGAGTCTCATGTATCAATAGAAATAATTGATAAAGCCAAAGAAAACGACATACATTTACTCACATTGCCTCCACACACATCACATCGCCTTCAACCACTTGATCGAACAGTATACAGATCTTTTAAACATTTCTATTGCAGAGAAGCTGATAATTTTATGGTAAACAATCCTGGAAAACCGATTACAATATATGACGTATCAGAAATAGTGGCTAAAGCCTACCAGAGTGCATTTGTTCCGAACAATATAATTAAGGGGTTTCAAAACACTGGAATATGTCCTTTTTCTGACAGTATTTTCACTGAAGAGGACTTTTTGTCCTCATCTGTGACTGACCGACCGGAAATTCCAAATGATATTCAGAAAACACCAAAAACCGATGAACAACATACTCAAGTCCAGAAATGCGAGAACAGAAATGAATCGCTCACACCGCATCAATCAACCATTACACCCGAATCAATTCGTCCATTCCCTAAGGCCTCTCCCAGAAAACAGGATCGAGGTGGCAGAAGGAAGGGAAAAACTAGAATATTGACTGACACACCGGAGAAGTTAGCGATCCTTCAAAAAACTTTGATAACTCAAAAGCGTCCAAAATTACGAAAACTGCAAAAAACTGGGAAAATTATCAAAACGAAAGAAAATTTGACTACAACCAACAAGAAAATAAGAATACTGCAAGACATAATCTTTGTCACTTGCGTGGAATGCAAAAAACTTTCAGATAAAGGCAAAGTGATCATATGTGACACGTGTAAATCTTATTTCCACGAATCATGCATTCCAAAGACACACAGGCGCAACATTCCTGTTAAAGAAGACAATGATTGTTTTCTGTGTCATAGGTGCTATAATATATCCGATGATTCTACGGGTTCAGACTCCTCCATTGATTCTGAAGCACTATTTAAAATAGTAAATGAGGGTTTGATATAAATGAAAATAGTTTTAGCTCGAAATATTACTCACATTGCAGATGTAAGGATTTTTTACATAGCCATTCTAATGAAAGTTCCTAGCTTATTTTATATTTTTTCAAATAAACTTCATTCATATGATTTAAACTGTGTTTTTTTTATATTTCTGAAGGTATGCGACATAAGAAGTAGATAAAATCGTAGGGCATGCTTGAGAAATTGTACGAACGTGTTGGAAGCGAGAAAAGTGTGTCAAGATCGAGTTTAGCAGCGCTCGACTCTCTCTGCCTATCCGTCCGAGGACACTGCGTGATTGGATAGATAGAGAGAATGTTTTATTGAAGTTTTCCAATAGGTACTAAACTAAACTGAATTAGCGTTAGAAGGTACACATGAAGGTGTTCAAAGGTAAACACATCAGTGTACCTATGAACAAAAATGAATAGTTTACTTCAATTATTTTTTTCTACCAAACCTTAATAGTAAATGAAACACAAGAAATATATGTGGTAGCCAAAATCATTTTCTATCTTACGATATATATGTTTTCCTCATGAGACAAAAACTTACTCAGATAAAAAATTACGAAACTTTGAAAATAACATTTGTTCAAAGGTACACTGGTTGCCCCTATGTGACATATTGTTACACAATTTATTACAATATTTATATGCTGCTCACGTAAAACTGAAATTTGTTAGGATAATATTCACCCAGCCAGGTTGGAGTAAAAATGAGATTTATCACGCGAGAGAATCCACATATTTTTGAGTTGTTTCATGCAACTGTTACCCTTGCAATATAATATACGGTATGCAGCAGGGTGGGATGCAGGGATGTTGGTTATTATTTTCTTTGTAATAATATGTGATGCGCACTTCGCACCTGCCACCTTATTACTCGTTGGTCGCCCCCTTTGTCTCCTCGGTTGCCCCCTTAGCACTCTTTGGTCGCCCCCTTTGTCTCCTTTGGCTCCCTAGGCTTGACTTGGTAGAGTTCGGCACGTGTCACCCCAGCCATGTGTTGGTTTATTTCTAAAGACAAAACACAGATAACTAATCCCATGGGTATAAGATTGTGAATATCAGGTTAAAAAATCTTTCGTTGTTCAAAATAAGCAAGGTATACTATACACAATGAAATTGCAATACAATAATTTAACAATATTAAAAGTAGAATGAATAGTAACGTAAATTGCACACAACCTTTTTTGCTTAATTTTCAATTTCATTTTTTTGTTCTAAGTTTTCGTGTATTAATTATTTACAGTTTTTCAATTTATTTAAGTTACGAGTAACATACTATATTTTTTTACTTGAAAATTTATTATAATTCACGATGTAGTTATTTATTTAATATTTCTTTGTGAAAATTACTACATGAGTCTATTTCTTAAGTTATCAAGGCAAAGCAAAACATTAATATTTTATGTAAAATAAGTTATCTTTACTTAGGGATATAGTGAATCACAGAACGTTCTGCGAAACAATTGGCTGTTTTTTTATATTTTTTTATGAAAGATTAAATGTTTTTCTTACCCCAAGCGTATGTATGATTCAGTAATTGGTCAATTATCAATTTATTTCTTCTACCCTAAGTCGTTTTCTTTGCTAAATATATGACAATCCATTTGCAGAATAATCAAATCTCGATTTATTTAATTTACGAGATAAGTAACTTCTAGCCAGAAATGTGAATGTCTGCTTAACGTGACCATAAAACTATGAATCACGCAGTCTTCTAGGGATAAACATCTAACGCTTTGCTTCAAGAAATAAGAAAGAAAAAGGGTTTTGATGAAAAGTACAATACATAATTTTTTTTAAAGTTACTGAAATAAAATAAACCAAGGAATTAAAAAAAAAAAGATTTATTTTGAATTTAAGTTCGAAATAATACTTTTTTTAAGGAAAATATTCTCGAAGATCTATTTTATTAGTTTAATACATGGTAAAAATTGATAAAAGTTTAGATTTATAGGTCATTAATCTTTTGAGTCTATAGTAACTTTATTATTCTGGTTATATGATTTGTATATTTATGAAGCGCTCTGATATGATTTTTTGAAAAGTAATATAAAATTTCTAACATATGTTACTATATATCTATCAGTAGTCATTAAAATCGATGATTTTTTTTTACTTTCTATCAAATTTAAAAAGCTTAAAATAAGACTCTTAAGACGAACCCTATCACCTTAATTCCCTTATTTATTATATAAGTAATACGCCAAGGGAAAATTCAGCGGTGGTCAAATATAATGCTCAGACCCTCAATTTATGTTACATGGGATTTATTTATTTATTTTTTATTTATTATTACACATGACAAGAAATATACATAATTTGCGAAAAAACAACAGGTTATTTAATTTGGACATACAATTTTAATGGATCTGGGTGTGTTGCCTTTCATTTGTCGTATCCCTAGTAAACTAGGCTTTTGCCTGTATCTCACTGATGATAAATGTAGCTTGTAACTTGTCATACATTGCCACCCCATGTATTCTTCTCAGACCATGCATTTTTACAGCATTTATTCGGCCACTTTCAATCTTTTTCTACTTCCGCGTTTCACTCTTATTTCAACTCATTTAAATCCATATTCTAATGAAACATTGTTACCTCGTGTGTTTTTCTAAGTGCACGCATTTCTACAGTATTTCTTCGGTTCTTTTCAGTCTTTTTTCACGTTACACTTCCATACATCAAAGTTGGTACTAAAATACTGTCGTGGACTCTCATTCTAATACTGTCATATCGCGTCAAACCATTCGACATTCCTCGTAAAACTCTTCCAACATTTAAGAAAATACTAACGTAATAGCAAAATGAAAATCTTAACTGAATATTACGTACATTTTACTGCTAACATATTTTTACTACAGAACTGTATTTTATGTTTAAAACAACCGGTTTCTAATACCAATATTTTAACTAAACTGAATATTACATACATTTTACTTCTAACATTTTTTTACTACACAACTGTATTTTCTGTTTAAAACAACCGGTTTCTAAAACCAATATTTTATCTTAACTGAATATTACATACATTTTACTGCTAACATTTTTTTACTACACAAATGTATTTTATGTTTAAAACAACCGGTTTCTAAAACCAATATTTTAACTAAACTGAATATTACAAACATTTTACTGTTAACATTTTTTTACTACACAACTGTATTTTATGTTTAAAACAACCGGTTTCTAAAACCAATATTTTAACTAAACTGAATATTACATACATTTTACTGCTAATTTTTTTTTACTACACAACTGTATTTTATGTTTAAAACAACCGGTTTCTAAAACCAATATTTTATCCCAACTGAATATTACATACATTTTACTGCTAACATTTTTTTACTACACAACTGTATTTTATGTTTAAAACAACCGGTTTCTAAAACCAATATTTTATCTTAACTGAATATTACATACATTTTACTGCTAACATTTTTTTACTACACAACTGTATTTTATGTTTAAAACAACCGGTTTCTAAAACCAATATTTTAACTTAAACTATTAGTATATATTTATTTGTTTTGTATTGTATTGTAATACACTTTCGTTGTATACAGTACAACTTGGTAGGCTTATTACCACGTAGCGATCTCTTCCAATCGACCAGAAATGATTTTAAACAAACTTTACAATTTTCAAGACAAAAATTTCTTTTTCTAGGTGTCTAAGCATACATTATGACCCCTGCAAGCTTAACCCCCTCTGGGATATTTTGTATGTATTTGATTATCTAGTCTTATTATTCCTTTTCCATTCTAATGGGGTTTCTCGTTTGATTTCAATGCTTTAAGGATGTTTATTTTTTTTCTTTGCCATTTTTCACCCAATAATGGACACTGATCTGCATAATTTTGGCCCTGTTGGTTAGAATAGATTGTCGTATAGCAATATACTTGTTATTTGTATGTATTAAAAAAACTATTCATATAAATATAAAAAAAAGTACTAACCTTATAAAATATCTTAGAACATTATTATATCATCGGATCGATTGGATTATATTGAAGACAAACGATGCCCACTTTTCTCGTTAATTCAACTCCGTTAAAGATGGCGGGTAACTAATCTCATCTCGACTTTTTTTCTGCAGGAAGTGTCAGGCCATGAGCAGGTGTAAGAGGGGCATCTCCGAGGAAAGGAGGGATAAACCCTAAGCGCCTCCACTACGCCTCCCCAGCACGATGACTAAAGCTCTGAGCTAGATGGATTGCGAAGGATATACTCTTGTAAAATTTCTTTCTCTACTCCTAGTTTTCACCTGGCTATTCATTTGACCTTTGTAACTGAGGTCACTCAAGGAGGGAGAGATATGTTTGACCTTATAATAGGCAACATTTTTTTCTTTTATTAAACCTACACTGGAAGTTCTCACCTTTGCGAGGATTACAAATAGAGGGGGAAATGCTAGCTAGATATTGCACGGTCTAAGTGTTTCATTATAACTGTTAATTATAAATACATTCTTTTTTTTATTTACGGCAAAAAATTAAAGAGTTTTCTAAATAAAAAGTCAAGGAATAAATGTTAGATCGTTTTTATGATGACATTTATTTTAAAATATTTTTTAACCAATTTTTGATTAAAAATGTTCTGGGATAGCGTTAAAAATAGAATCGATCTCCGTGTTCTATTTGATAAGGCGCTTCCCTTCCACTCGCGAGTATCTAGTTCGATTCCCGATGATACCAAAAAGAATATTAAAAGAGTCCCAGTTTGGTAAAAGATTTCACCTGGTAGCAATTCTCGCACGCACTGAGTACGTGTACGAGTGTTGTTACTTCTTTGAGTTTTGTAGTGTTGCCAATGCGTGCAATGACGAGTAGCTAGTTTCGTGTCTACTTAAGTGTTTCTAAGTCCAAATACTCGATTATTGGGGCTTACGACAATAATGTCTTCCGGTCACTCGTTTCAATATATTCGAATTACCAATTTAAATATGTTGAAGGGTACCACAGAAAAAAATACAAGTTGTATATTTCATGGTTATTTATTTATTTACTAAAAAAATTAACGACACTAAAGATAAAATATCAACATTATCAAAAAAATCAATGTAACTCTGAACACATATTTTATCAACGCATTTGCACTAAGATGAATTTGTTTTACCTTAATTTATGTTAAATAAATTTACCTGGATTCTGTTTTTATTTTTCTCCTACTGATTTCTCTGATTCAATAATTAAATACAATAAAATTACAATTATTTGAATTCAATCAACGTTATAAGATATGAGTAGTGTAATATAAACACTTCTATATGCCATGTACAGAAAAATATGAAACCTCTCGTATAATCAAATAAAACTAATTAAATTCAATCAACACGAAAAGGAAAATGTGAAATCTCTCGAATAATCAAATACGATTAAATAAATTATTTCAACATTATAAGATATAAATAGGAAAATATATAATCTCTGGAATAATCATGTACATACATGTGTACAATTGATAAAATTCAATCAACATTATAAGACATAAATAGAAAAAATACGAAATCTCTCGAATTATGAAATATTATACAATTAAATAAATTCAATTAACTATACTCGTATAAGACATGAATAGGAAAATGTGAGATCTTTCAAATAATCGAATTAAATTAATAAAATTCAATCAACACTATAAGACATGTAAAGGAATCTCGAATAACCAAATACAATTAATTAAATTCAATCAAAATTATAAGACATGAATAGGAAAATATGCTATCTTTCAAATAATCGAATTAAATTCAATCAACATTAGAAAAAACACGAAATCTCTCGAATTATCAAATACAATTAATTAAATTCAATCAACATTATAATACATGAATAGGAAAATGTGAGATCTTTCAAATAATCGAATTAAATAAATAAAATTCAATCAACATTATAAGACATGTAAAGGAATCTCGAATAACCAAATACAATTAATTAAATTCAATCAACATTATAAGACATATAAAGGAAAATATGAAATCTCTCAAATAACCAAATACAGTTAATTAAATTCAATCAACATCATGAGATATTAAGAGGAAAATACGAAACCTTTTGAATAATCAAATACAATTAATCATAGTATAAATAGGCCAAAACCCGTACGATGGTTGTCGTCAAAGAAAGAATACGAGAATTGAATTTTGAATACAAGAGAGCGAGAGAGGAATACTTGGATTCTCTCCGAAAGTAATTCGAAATTTGAATCTCGGTGGGTCCGTGATACTGAACGAATTTTAAATACCTAGCTAACAATTTTTGAACCGGTGTAAAAGGGGACGATGTATAAATGATACATATAAACAAATTTTACATTTATGAATATATATTTTCATAAATGTAGAATTTGTTTTACTTCCGTGAATATTTCACGGGTTGCAGCTAGTTAAATTAAATCAACATAAGAGAAAACAAAACCTATCTAATATGAAACGTTACGAAAGAACACAGATACGAAAATTTGAAAGAAGAAAAGAAAAAAAAATCATATTAGTAAAAGTATTTTTATACAAACGTTTTCAATTCAATACAAAATTCGTTCATTCGAAATATATATTTTCATATACGACGGCCACCATGACGTTGCACTTTTTATTATTTTGTTAAATCATCCGAATTAGGAAAGAAAACCATGAAAATAAATATGAATATTATTATTTTCCGGGGATAACCGCAACGTGAGCAATATCAGCAATATTGCCGTAAAAGTAGGTGAAACATGTTTCATTTTCTAATTGGGACAAAAAAAATTTAGCAGAGATTTACAAAACATGAATAGATCGTCTCATTTAAGGTGATTTTAGGATTTTCTGTAAATTTCAATAGCCACCATAAAAATTATATACTTCTTATGATTTTTCTCTCCTTTTCAGACATTTAAACCGTTAGACTTTATCAAAGAAAATATTTTTTTAAGTATTTTCGTATGATATATTTTTAACATAGTTTATTTAGTTAGCGTAAGATGAAGAACACTTTGAGATGGTTTGGGCACGTGGAACGAATGAAAATAGAAAGACTATCGAAACAAATATACAAATGCGAGTGAAAGGCGTAGCAGAGAAAGACCAAAAAAAAGTATACATATTTTTGAAAGAAAGGAAAGTAAGAACTACTTGAAATCGTAGGTGCATGGATGTGCAAGAGGTGTATTTAGATAGGAAAGTTTGCATCTTTGCTGGGCATCTAAGTTGACAAACCCCTCACCATTTAAACGTCAATTCAGTTGAACAACGAAGCTGTCCCGTGGAGTTTGTTTTAAGTGAGTGATCCGTTGCATACCAGCAAACTCACCAGTCACACCGCTGTACTGGATCCGATGGCGCACCGAGTGAATGAGACGATCGGAGCATATGGGAATGTTTTACACATTTTTTTTAAAGAATATATATGTCCGAAGTCATAGGTGCCTTTATACCACATAATACTAGGCGGGATAAAATGCCTGTCATTTGAGGAGAGTAGCACAGCGTGGGATTCGCATCGGTGACCTTTCACACGGAAGTTCGATGCGTTACCATGCGGCCATACACCTATCTGCATACCCCGGCAGAGTAACAGCGTGATGGGACGTAAGTATGTATATATAATAGTTTTAACTCGATTATAAGGCGAATCACTAAGGCGATGCACACATCTGGTAAAGAATACAACCAACAGCTTATTCAATGAGTGAGGTTGACATTATATTTATTGGGGTAAACGGAGACGTTTCATCTTGAAGCGTGGTTAAATTGCTCGCGAGAACAAGATTAATGACCAGGACTGATGTCCAAAGAGCATAGCGAATGAAAAGTGTTAACCTCTTAAGTAAATAACAATAGCGTTAATAAAATAACTTATCTGTTCTGAGTAACTATAAACACAATTACGCGAAATTCGAAAATAGTTTTGTTCCAAATAATAATAACCTGATTAGGAGTTTTTCTTTAGACCTAACAGATGTTGTCCAATTGTCTACTAAAGTTGGATAGAACATATATGTCGTATTATCCTGATAACAGTGGTGAGCTGTACAACATTAAATATACATCCTCTGGATTATAAAGTTGGATAGAACATATATGTCGTATTATCCTGATAACAGTGGTGAGCTGTACAACATTAAATATACATCCTCTGGATTATAAAAATGCTAATATCACAACATCCCTCAAGAAACAATTTAAAATAAATCTCTTGAACATATTGAAGCCGACCTTCGTGGGCTAATTGGTAAAATGCCTGACTTCCGACCCGGAGGTTGCAGGTTCGATTTCCATTGGAACCCAGTTTTATATAAAAAGGTTTCTAGTACATATTTCACTTAAAGCGTGTTTAACATTTTTCTAGTTAGTTATTATTATTATTATTATTATTACACATGACAAGAAATATACACAATTTGAGAAAAAACAACAGGTAATTTGATTTGGACATATAATTTTAATGGATCTGGGTTTGTTGCCTTTCATTTGTCGTATCCCCAGTAAACTAGGCTTTTGCCTGTATCTCACTGAGGATATTTAGTATGAAAAAATAAATCGATACTTCTTTCCGATTTTTGATAACACAAAAAACCCCGTTGCACGCTCTCATCAACCTGACAAACAGTGACACTCAACTACAACTGGAAACATCTTGCGAAACTCAACTCCTCACACATTATCGCTCCAGAAAGACCAAAAATATTCATCCCACAATATACTGCACACAATCATAAGAATAAAAATGAAAACAAATTCAAAAACAAAAAAAAGAAGAAAAACAAAGAAAAACACACAGAAACACAAATACAAAAACAACCAAAATTAAAACAACAATAAGAGACCCACACTCACGAGCTCATATAAATCCTTTCCACTCGTCATTCATCCTGAAAGCCCAAGTACTCAAAATCCTGTCGCAATAACAACCACGCTCCAATCGACTGTCTAAATGGTTTTCCTACCTTTACTTTTATTGAAGTCGGCACGCCATTGTATGTAATGGGAGCCAAATAAGCATATTGCCTTTGGGCAAAAGAGGTTTTAACTCTAGGGATGGTGAACATTTCATTAGTTGCCATGCGTGTCATGTGTGTCTGCTGAGTTTGCATCTTCCCCTCCTCTCGATGGTAGTGCCAGAGAATGGATTTGAGATGTAAATTGGCTATGTTCAGGACCTGATACTCTCTGAAAAGCTCCGCCGTGGGATACCGAGCAGGAAGTTTATTGATTATTTTCACAATCAATTTTTGGGAAACCTGTAATATGTGTTTTTGGGTTAAGGTGCATCCCCCCCAAACTGATATACCGTAAGAAAGTGCTGACTGACATAAGGCGAAGTATATACTAATGTATATATAGTTGAAGGAGATTACCGCATGGCAATAAACCCGCACATCTGTACTATATACAATACAATAAATAAATATAGGTTTATTGATAGCAACATAATATGTACATAATATATTTAAATACACTTCAAAAACGCATGAATGACAGAAAATACATTTAAGACAGAAGCTATCAAAAGGTCTGGGCTCATCTAATAACTCCCCCCGGCCAAGATACACCCCACCAATATAGGGCGAACCCAGCCACGGGGACACATGATGTTTTTTAGCACCCACCCACACAATGAAAGTGTAATATAATACATTCAATTTAAACAAAAGTATTATTGTAGTGATATCGGTCACTAGATTACTGTATAAAAAATATTAAATGTTAATATCATTCGAAAAAATCTAGGCAAAAGACAAGAATTTTACCAATTTGCACACAAATATCATAAAATCGTATCTTCGAAAAGGAATCACCGGTTAAATAAGTACGATGGTAACCCTATATTTAAGATATCTTTTGTTCTACGGAGGGAGCTTTCGATTTCGGCGTCTTTATATTCATACGGCGTCGCGGTGTCTTGAGACAAGGTGCGGTGCGCTTCTCTTCGTAATACCCATATACAGAGCGGTCGAAAACCTTGCCGCTGCACTACACTGAAGTTAGATATTGAGTTCAATTTTTTTTTATGGCCCATTGAACAGATTTTCATTTGTTTTGAAAAATATCTTGCATATGTGTATGTATAAAGTTCTATTTTTGCAATAGAAAAGGGTATACGAGTAAAATGGCCTATTTTTCTGACTGTTTCATCATTATTCAGATAATTTAAAATATTTTGGTAAATATATATTATAGTTACAGTTTGATAAGAATATTCATTTTTCTTATCGGATTTTCCAATCGGAAAAAAAACTTCAACATTTAAATGAAATTAAATAGACAATTGAATATTTTCTTTTATAACAAAGTAACTTAAGATTAAATTAGACGAAAACTTGAAAATATTGAATAAAAAATCATTGTTTTGAGTCAAGTTGTGCACAAAATGAATTTCATGGAATAAAAGTATAAAATCAATATTTGAAAAAAAAAGGAATTTACAAAGTGTTTTGTAACACTTGTGACATAAAGAGTGTTCCAAGAATATTTTAAGCAATAAGTTGAAACGAAAAAAAATCCTGTCTGAAATAAGTCGTTGACAAAAACGTATCTATTTTAACGACAATTTTTAATAATTACATAGTTAAAAAAATATATAAATAGTTATTTTCCCTTCTCCATATACATACATCTTCTCATATAGCTCATTCTGTTTCTTTTACTACTTAACTTTTCTTCTTTTAAAATTGTACTCGTATTTACATGGTCCAACTACACCGGTTACCCTCCAGCACAACTCATATAGATGCATTATAATTTTTTGAAGCCAGTTTTTTGTTACCCATCTGTTCAATATGTCCAAACTACCTAAACTTCCTTTTTCTCCTACTTAACTAATCGAAATAAAATAATCTTTTTTTTTCATTCAATTTGAATTCCGAACCTTACTTTCACTACCGCTGTATAGAGCGTAGCGTCTAAGGTAATTTCCACGAGACTTACTTTTGTTGCGGCCGGCGAGCGAGTGGAATATAAAACGTATCCGCGTAATGCGAAAATCTGCCGGGACAGCCCGTCTCATTATTAATGACACGGCAGCACCAGCGACACGAGCGTCTCCTTATCGAGGCCCTGGACTGTTCAACTTATCCCTTGCTATCTGAAGGAACACTACATCCTGCTTGTCATTTGAATACAATATATATTCAGCATTTTAGGCACAATATTAATTGATATATTATGAACATTGCAAAAATTAGACTATCAACTTCATTTCATCTCACTCTTATAGAGGAATATTGAAATTATTCCTATACGAAAGACGATGTAGATGTAGTATTACTTCTAAGTCTCGGACAGTTGTGCGGGACTACATTTATTTCTATCGTTATTAAAATAATAAACAGAATTAAATAACAATTTATATAGCACCGTTAGAGAGCAGACTCTCGTCAACGGCATTCTTACTTGAAATTCAAACCCACTTTTATCGAATGATCAAAAATATTACAAAGTGAATCTATAAAAGATAAAAACTATTTGATAAGATATAACATATTACTTCCTCGTATCTGCATATGTTAAGAAAAATATATTTGATATGAAAACCGAAGGAACATTTCTAAAGGAAGAAGCACAGCCAAGAAACCTTTATAGATATTTTAATATGTGATAGTAAGACATTCGGCTTTAGGTGTAGTGTAGTGTGTGTGTTATTCATGTATAATCAAAAAATATATAAGATCTTTCAAAAAAGGTTGTATTTAAGGGCTTCCTAAAGCGTATACGCTACCCATATTTCTAACACTTAGATATAGTCCATTCCACAATAAAAGCCTTCTTGTTATACTCCGCTCTATTAAATCGGTTCTATGTTATTTCTCAATCTGCATAGTCGAACAGAAACATCGCACCTCCAATATGGTCCAAGCACATCATCTGAGATCGATAATTTACTTGTTATCGTCTCCAGCTCCCTTAATTCTTTGTATCCTGGAATTTTTTTCTCTCTCCACTTCGATGATCTTGAGCAAGATACTAAGAGTAGCGCTGCCAGTGTACTCGTACTTCTACAGGAGAGTTCATTCTAGGCTCTTTCTATAACGGTCTCCGAGTCCAATGGAAACCTGGCCTTATATGGTCCTTTTTGTATTTCCAATAGAAGTCGTTACCGAAGCGCTATCTTGAACACTTTTTTTAGAGCATAAGTCGTCTAATATTCTCAAGACATGCCCAATCCAATCGATTGGGATTTTTCATCCTATGTATTTTAGGTTTTAACACCCAGTTTTAGTCTTACATCAGTCCAATAGACCTGTCTCTTAACGTAACTCTCAATTTATTGTTATTTAATCTGCTTGAATTCTTGGCCGCACCCTTTTGGTAAATATTCAATGCATATTATTATATAGTGTTAGTCTGAATGACACCATCAAAGTCTAAATATGCGAAAAAATTCGTACAATGAATGGAGCCCAAAAAAAACATACGTACACACTAATCATCACGTAATTTTCCTGTTAGGGTAGGCAGAGATACTTTCCTTAATTTTTTTAGGAAATTTACCCTAATGAGAGTGCATTGTCTGCACATAATTATTTTTTCAGCGGTCCATTAAAAAAATAAATGTCAAACCACGAGTCTTCAGTAAATATCAATATGATGTTGAAATACATATTTAAAAAAAATATTCATTCAAGTTGTTTAGTCAAACACTGTTTATTTCCCTTCATATAACGGTTTAACCCTAAGAGTTTCAAGGTTTTCACCTCATCATCAGGGGAGTACAAACTTGAGCGTTTTTAATAGCTCAGTACGTGACAGGAATGACAGGAATATATACATAGCACTCGTTGCTATATTTTTTAAGACCACGCATCTTCTTCTCCCTGGCTCCATCCTAACTCCCTGTCTGCGAAGACTGTTGGGGTCAGCTCTCCTCGTCCTCAGGTTGTATGCTGTTCTGTCCCGGACTACGTCCCCCAGGCCATGCCTCAGCATCAGGTTATCTTTTTGCATCACCCATGAATTCTTTGGTCTTCCTCTGGTTGTTATTCGAGGAAGATCCATGGAGATGGTCTGGTTCACAATGTGATCGGGTGCTCTGCGTCCAACGTGCCCATACCATCTCAATCGCCTCTCCTCCATCTGTAACACCTAGGCTTCCACGAATGCGTGAGGTTTTTATTTTGTCTCTTAGGGACACACCAGTTGACCATCTTAGCAGGCGCATTTCAGCAGTTTCTAGTTGCCTGGAGTAAGAGTTATACATCGTCCAGCATTCGGAGCCATAGAGGAGTGCGGGTCTGACAATCGTTTGGTATATTTTTATTAATTGAACTTAAATTAATTGCCGCAACATATTCTTATCTGTTAAAATGTATAAGTGATATTTAATAAACTTATATTTTCAAGTTCAATGTGTTAATCTTTAATACGCTCGTCTGATTTTTTGCTACCTGACTACAGGACGATTTATGTTCTATAACACGCTGACGGATTTGTCTATTGCCGCTATTTATAGTCTTGTTTGTGCTTCACTAATGATAAGGGAAAAATCTTGAAACTGGTCGAGTTATACCGATATATAAAATGGAATAAACAGTGTTTGACTGCATAAATAACAATATCTTTAAACCTCCAGTGTTTTATTTCTGTGATCTTTGATCGATTTCTGACGCAATTAACATTTATAAATTGCAGTCGACGGTATGTTTTCAAGTTTCATGTATATTATATATAAGTTTATGAAAAAAATACGAACAATTAGAATCATGTCATCTTGATCAATTAAGAATATAAAAAAAATGGTCAAATATCACACTTGCAATAAATATAAGGAATTACAATTTTTATAAATACGTTCATTTGAATTACCATTGTTGTAAGTCTGGTGTGTTTTAAGATCTTCTGGTTGTAAAAATTACCACATAGTAATACATTTGTCAGGTTGAACTGTAAACAATCTCTATGCTGGTTAGTCGCCTGTTCTTCAGCTCGGAGGTTGCGTGTTCCATTATCGTTGAAACTATTTTTTTATAATTAAGTTTTAGTCTGGTTTTCATTCAAGGTTTCATTAAGATTCTTCTGATTAGTTGTGAGATATTGAAATGACATGGCAATAAATAACAATGTAATATCAAACAATTGACATTAGTTTTATTTGTCACAGTTATGATTTTTGGCTTTGTCAGTACCGTTAGTGACCTATAATAATTGTGGCGTTGGCGCGTTTGAGCTGTCTATCACAAATCTTAGAAATACTCTTGATGTGACGTAAGTATATTACGAAAAAGCGCATATAAGTAATTACTGTTTTGATCTATTATGTTGGTAGACTTAATCCAGTGGTTGTTAGACTTCGATTCTTAGGATTTGATAAATTGTACTGAAAATTTTAGTTCTTGACAATATTGATTATTTTTGTTCCAGAAAATCTTTAATTAAAAAAAAGTGTGGATGGGTAATGGAGGGAAAGAAAATTAATTTATATATTGAATAAGTTTTATTTCCAAAATTAATATCGATCGATACATTAGTTTACAAGTGATGACGATACACGCATTAATTAATCATATTTAAGCTAGAATTGGCTTAAATCATATTTAACATTTTACTTAGCCTTATATCCATTTAAAATACACATGATATAAATTGGATAAAATTCTCTACATTTAAACAATATAAATTAAATATTGATAAAATATACGAAAAATCAAATATTTTTTTCTCTCAATTCTAGAAAAAAAAAATGTACATGTCTTACTGACCAACAAAATGTACACATTTACAATTTTCACATAACAATTCTAAATCTAAGCATAATTATTCACTTTAGTGTAAATAAAAGGAAATAATTATTTCTAATTACTTTAATTATAATTATAACTTTTAATATTTAAATTAACATAAATTAAAATTATGACCTCAAATATTGACAATTTAAGGAAGTAAACTTAGATTTTTTTGTGCAATGCACCTTTTGAAATAAAATACTATGTACGATTTTTAAATCGTAGTTTTAATAAATCATTTGGTTGTTAAAAATTTGACTTAAACATTGAAAAATATTCTTTCTTTCATGCAACAAATGCGTATTTATCCTTTGAAATTTTCAACGATTGTTTTTTGTATAAATTCTTGCCAGGTTTAAAAAAAAACTTGTATTAATAATATTAACATTTGTAATAATATAACTCACCAAAATGGTAGATAAGATCATATTCCCCAAGTGTTATTATATTTTTTAGTAAATTGTTACACAAAATAAAAGTTAACAGAAAAACATTTTATCTTCACTTTAATCAAATCCGTTAAAATTTTCTTATTCAAAAGGCTAAAATCAACCTATAATTATTAGAATTTGAGAATTAAGTGAATTGAGGTATTTTTAGCATTCTAAAGAAATTTATAGCTTCAAAAAAATAATTCTGAAAAAGGTAGTGATACTACATGAAAAATTATGCAACTTCTTAAGGATTGTTAAGGGTAGGTTAAAATCCATTTACTTCGTCGATATGAATGTCGATATGCAATATTCGTGAAGAGGCCATATATATGTATTAAAATTTTCATAAAATTTGTTTAATTAGTATGATAATTTTGTAAAATTGTTTCGAAAAGTTTTCATTATATTGGAAAATATAACTAAGGTAATTTAAGACATTTTGTATACATTTTCCAAAAAAGCTTTATGTTTGTTTAAGACATGTATTTATTAGAAATGAGAAATCGACTTTTCACTATGTTATAATTTAGCTTTACTTCTTTAATTAGAGATATGTCTTTTAAATCAAAATTGGTATTTCAAAATGTTAAGCTTTAAAATAAAAAAATTACAAAATCACAGTAAATGGAAAAAAATCTATTAAATATATTTTACTTGTCGTAATTCCAATGTTTTTATTCACTAGATTTTTGTTTTTTTTTTTACAATTGAAACAAAACATCGTTTGCTATAATTGTCGATTTTTTGTTGATGTCTTTTGGGAGACCAATTATGTTGTCGAACTTTGATTAAATATATTGAATATCTGTTGATGAATTGCAAAACATTATGAACAATTTTTTTAAAATTTTTTGAAAAAGTAAAAAATTCAATTTGATCATTTAACCTAAACTTTTTTTGCATCTTTTTAAGATTCCGCTCATTTAAGAAAACACTTCCATGTGAAACAGTGTAAAAAAATATAATGAACATTACAAGATTAAGAAAAATCATGAAATATTTTATTCTAGGCATACGAAAAAACTAAAGTTTTCTCGATATTTCCAAATACCTTACTTTATAATATATTTGTAACACACTTCAAAGAAAGATAGAGGATTTGAAGGTAAAAAAGCTACGTAATTTACAATACAATAAAATATTTTTAAATTTTACAAGATCAAGTTATAGTATCAAAAGCAGTCTCTTCTTTTAAATTCGGTTAATCTGTTCTTACGCAGGCGCTTCTTAAAGCTATAATAGCATGAGATATCTTTTAAAAGCTATTTTATATTCTTAATTCCAGAAAAATATATGAAATGATCGCTTACGCTTAATTTTGTGAACATTTATATAAACATGTTTTAGCTTACTTCGTTTAATACATGAAATATAAATTGAATGATATGGCTAAAAGGTTTCGAGAGTTTGGATTACAAATGTTCTAAATGTGATATACTCGTGTATGTATTTTGTAGCCTAATTTAAAAATTAAATGGATAAATTATAAAATTATTATAGTAAATGAAATACATATACTAAAATGTCATATCTTATATTTGAATTTTATTTCAGTTAGAAAATAAAATTTGGCCTGTCTTGATCTTCAATGATTTGGAGTTTTGTTCTCAATGTGGCGTATGTCCCATTCAAATTGTTGAAACGTTTCACCATCACCGCTGTCAAAAATATACTCATTTAATATAAAATCAAATTGAAGGGAATGCATAACCACAACGAGGTTAATATAATAACAGTTTAATCAAGCGTAGTTATGGGACATCAATCATGCTACACTCATGAACGTACTCCAATTGTTAAATAATATTAAGATTTCTTTCATTTCAGTCCAATACTAGAAGTGAGTTATGTCAAACATGCAAGGGATAACAACTGAATATTTGATTAGAAATCACTTATTTCTGCATCGGTTTCTGAGTTTTTGCAAGTAAAGGGGTTTCGCAGCCAGGAACAGAAAGATCGGTCATGCTGATGATGCTTATATTTTGCAGATGTATGTGCTCTATTACCTCCATGTGCTTGCGATCGGTGAGCTCGGTGAATAGAATATGAATCGATGCTCGAACTCTCGCTGTCTCTAACAACACTGTCATATCCGGATTCTGCTCTTCTGGATATCGCTGCAGGACTATGTTTGGAAGTTCGTGGGGTTGAGTCATGACCACTGTCATATCCATCAGGTTTATTGTGAATTTTAGAGGAACCTAGATTGCAACCTATACTTGTTAATCGTTGGTTAGCACGATCTGTCGTAGGCTCGGTGGTAATGGGTAGTAAATTTGTTGCGCTGCCTCTGTCCATGTCAATCGGTTCGCTAGATAAAGGGCGTACCTCTAAATGAAGTGAAGCCTTTTTTGAGTCATCGTAAGTTTTGTCGTTTTCAAAATGACCTATTCCACTACCGAACTGCCTTTTTTCTTCTCTAAGATTAGGGTTTGAAGCCCCATCGGGATGCCTTAAAGCAGCTATATTTAAATGTTGTTCGTGGGTTAGTTTCGTTGAATACTTTTGAAATCTCCCCGTTAGGGGTTTTTCGGGAAAAAAACATTGATTATTCGTAGAAAAGTTTAATTCGTTCCAGTCTAAGGCTGAGCCTGGTCTTGATAAATTTTGTTTGCAATTTTCGCAAAATTTCTCTTGCGGTTTATACGCCGGTTCACTATATATTGAACTATTTCCGTGAAACTCCTCCACTCCGTAAAGCATGTCGGAGAGAGATAATGATTGACAATAAGTTTGTGGAAAATTTGGATTTTGTTGAATCATTCCTCTGTACATGGGGGAATTTTCTACGTTCGCCATCGCTAATCTTGATTGATACATTTCGTGAAGTTTTGCGAGTTCGTTGAATTTGCTTTGGTGCGAGTCATTTTCTTGGTAGGACATCGAAGATTTTTGATTATTTAAATAGTCTGTATCCTCATAATCATTGTTATAGAGGTTATATGCTTTTTTCAAGTATGGATTAGAGTTCATATGTCTCTCCATATCACTTAAAACCGACATAGAATCTGTAAATGTCGATACAACTGTCAAATTTTCTTGGCTAAGTATCCTTAAAGGATGTTCTTCTATATTACTTTGGTCTACTTCTGGAAGAGGATTTTCTCTCACTCCCATACAGTATGCTATGTCTTCTTCTGTAACTTGTAAGCACGAATCTTGCATTGGTATCGGTTCTAGTGGTTCCTCGACTTCAATGATTTCTAAGATTTCATCATCATCATCTGCCGGACCTTTACTCATTCCGTTAATATCAATATCGCGACTGTGATTAGATATCAGCTCATCGTTCATTCTAAGTCGTTCTTTTAATCGTACATCTAGACTTTCCATAGACACTTCTCTACTGCTAAGGGGTTGGATGAGTGGCAAAGCGGGTGGAATTTCAGCCATTTCTTCACTATCCTCATCTTCTTCACCCTCATTTGATTGATTTTGAATACTCAAATGTATATCAGACAAACGTTCACAGAAACCATTTTCATGTTGTCTTTCTGATTCGTTTTCTTCTTCATTAATTGTATTAGGGTTGCAGACATTTTTTAAACCTGTTCGTATGGTTGATTCTTCAATATGGTTATTTTTCGATACATCTTTACACAGCGACATCATCTTGTCAGATGGGTCGACATCATCGCAAGTTTTAAATTGAGTTAATTCTTTATAAACTGTATGTTTGTTATCGATTCTTGGTGCCACGCATTTTGTTTTTTGAATTTGCGTGGTTTGGTTTTCAACCCACTTTCGAATCATACTTTTCTTATGACTATCCATATAACCATAACCTATGTTTTCTCCACCGTGATTAACTAACAAGTCAGCATGGAGTGTTGTGACCTTAGGGGCTTTCATTGGACCATCGACCCAAGTCTCTCGTTTTTTAATATGGTTTGCTTCTTTCATAAAATGTCTGGCTTCTGCTACTTTTGATTTCGAAATACGAGGTCCATCGATCCATTGTTCGTCACTTGTTGACGGAGGTATTAAATTGGAAACTTTGCTGGATCCTTCATCGACACTTCCGTGTTTCAATGGGTTCTTTCTTAAAGGAGACGATTTAGGAGATATAATATGTGATGGAGATGATTTCAAAGAGTTGGAAGGCTGTAAAATAGTTTTGATCGGTGAACCCTTCGGTGTCAAAGATTTATGTGTGGGACTTCTTTCTTCAACGACCCTTTGCAGAGTTGGTACTTTGTTCAATTGGCGATCGGCATTTGATCCTTTAAAGAGTTTTACCATAGAACACCGATTATCACCTGTATTCAAATTAGGAATGTAGACGGGTGGATGCTCTCCGTCTGTCGCGTCATCGGAATGTCCAACGTATATAACAGTATCAGCAGAAAGATCACTGCTAGATGGATCAGGTTCACTACTACTGGCAGCTTTTGGAGCTTCTTCTCCAGAGCTTCCACCCGAGCCTGCATTAGCAGTTGGGGTGTACTTAATTTTTCTTCTTCTCATTCTATGAATTCTCGAAGCTAACTGTACAGTTGTCAACGTATCGGTATAATGTTGCTCATGCGGAGATACGTGGACAATCATCGCAGCATGACAAGTGAGTGAACCAAGACATTCTTTGAGAACGTGAGTAACGTTATGGTCTCTGTACGGCAAATGTTTTTGTCCATTAAATATCGCTAATAATATATTTCCCAGCCCAGAAAGAGGGATCCCACCACTTGCTTTTCCTCTGTCTGAGTTGCCCAAGTCTATTAAATGTAGTCGACTTCGTCCTCCAGCAACTGCAAAAGTAAACAACAACATTAATGAACAGATATTTTACATTTGGGTATCAATTAAAGTGAATAGTTCTTGTCTTTCATACCTGCTCCCTTGGTTCCAACGCTGTATTGATAAACGTGGAGCGTATAAAGAAGATGACTGTCTCTGCCCTCTTCTTTGCCAGGTCCTCGGTTGGCCATTGCTGCATCAAGGTAAAACGCAGCTTTCTCAGGGGTTTGCACTCGGAGTTCAGATTGGTTTTGTAACTGGGTTCCAAAGAGAGGGTCATCTCTTAGATACACTCCAGGGGATTGCTCAGTATCTGTGAAAAAAGAAAAGTATAACTAGTTGAACGTTTTTAACATACCCTAATGAATTTATGACATCTCCTAAATTATGAAGAATCATGCTTGTGATTCAGGAAAACATTGGAATGATTCCAACCGGCAATACCGGATTTAATTCCAAATGGAATCCCATAATCAAATTCCGGTTAGATTTTTTCCACATAATGGTTTTTGACATAATTTTATGCAGTTGGTTTGAATAATCTACCACATATTTTATAAAATACTACATGGATTGGTTTGTTTGGCGACGGTTCCGTATCATATAATCAACTGTTATACATTGCGTATCGTATAATCAACTGTTATAACATTCCGTATCGTATAATCAACTGTTATAATATTCCGTATTGTGTAATCAACCGTATCGTATAACAATTGTTACATTTTTTAAATAATAGCATACTTAAGTGGCATTAGAATTGTTTTTTGTGTCTTTTTATTCGATTTTACTGTAATTGTTTTTTTTTATTTAACGATTATTTTTCTTTGTAATGAAAAACTCACTACTTGTATTTTGTTTAATTGTTGGAAGATACGTTGTACCATTGATGAAAATAAATAAATCATAGTATAAATAGGCCAAAGCCCGTACGAAGGCTGTCGCCAAAGAAAGAATACGTGAATTGAATTTTGAATACAAGAGAGCGAGAGAGGAATACTTGGATTCTCTCCGAAAGTAATTCGAAATTTGAATCTCGGTGGGTCCGTGATACTGAACGAATTTTAAATACCTAGCTTACAATTTTTGAACCGGTGTAAAAGGGGACGATGTATAAATGATACATATAAACAAATTTTACATTTATGAATATATATTTTGATAAATGTAGAATTTGTTTTACTTCCGTGAATATTTCACGGGTTGCAACTAGTATCTAAATAATCTTGCGTGGCAAAATCAGACGGAGACTCATATTTTAGGTTTCATCAGATATCGCACCCGAAACCCTTGGGCTGGAAGTGAGGTGTTGAGTCAACAAGGTCAAGTAATGATATTAGTTTATAATAGTCTTTGGATTGGGAAAAGTAGATATCTTGGTTGTGAATAATTTCCTTTTGTTTTGAATGTGTCGATTTTGTGGGTCTGATATATAAAGAGTATATCAATTTTATGGGTCTGGCGTATAACAAGAAATCAATTTTGAGGGTTTGATGGAAAAGAACATATCGATTTTGTGGGGTCTGACGTATAAAAATAGATTGATTTTGTGGAGCTGGTGTATAAGAAGAGATCGATTTTGTAAGTCTGATGTAAAAGAATAAATAAATTTTATAAGTCTGATGTATAAAATCAACTTTATGGGATTGATGTGTACGAAAAAAACAATTTTATGAATCTGATGTATAAGAATAGATCGATCTTGTGGGTCTGGTGTATAAGAATATATCGATTTTGTGGGTCTGATTTAATAAGAGTGGATTTCTTTCGACTTACCCGTGGCGTGTGCCGCCAGCAGGTCCCTGAGTTGGTTGGTGTTACCGCAGAGCTCCACGGCGGAGGCGCGTACGGAGAATCGGGTGCCGTGGCGCGCACGTCGCTCGGCTATGCCTCGGAATAGCCACGAAATGGCGTAGGAGATGGCGCCCATTCCGGTGTTCGTCGGTGAGCCAACCATCGTGTATGATTTACCTGCGAAGAAGAAAAACCATAAGCATTATTAACATGATATTTGGTAATGTTTTTCACATCTCCCTGAATAAGGATAATGCAACACCTACGAAACGTCGGCTATCATTGAAGCAAACTCAACATAGTTACAACTTTAAAAAACATTTTAAAGTAATCAAAAACAGCCGTAAAAACATTTGAATATATATTTTTATTGACATACTTATTGATTTATTCTTTGTCATTCCCTCCGTTCTAAAGATCCTGATCATCATGGTCATAAATCACTGTTCTCCAGTACAAACGATACCTTTCTCTATGTAACGCATCCTGAAATGAGCCCCCCGTTGTTTTTTTCACCTGGTTATTATTGTACATTGGATGGGTGCTTTACATCTGCCTGTCGTATTTTGTTAACATCCTATGAGTAATCATTGTTACAGTCCCAATCAACATCATGAAATTGAAATTATCTTTCTCTTGTTGCAGCTTTTTTATGTCACACTTTAAATAAATCTGCGTAAATGGAGACCGCGTAAATGGAGATATTCCAGTACTAGAAATAAAAAGCGAGAATAATTCATCTAGCATACGCCTGTTGCATCTAAAAATCATATTTTTTCTCCCCGCTGGTTAGAAAGGTGATGAATGTCAACCAAATCCGAAAAATCGTAGATCGTAAAAAATTTAATCTTATTTATTTACGAGATTTACCCTTGACCAGTGGCGGCCGGACCCGAGGTGCGCTGGCTCGCCGAACTGGAGAAATAATTCGCAATATAGAGATATAGTCTCACGGTTTACTGTATGTCTCTGTCTGCCCTATATGTATGTCTCTGTTTGTCCGGTGCATATTCGAGATCCCTCTACTATGAATTGGCCAACTTGGCCGGCCAATTTGAAAGGAATATTTTTTTAATTTTCAATTAAATAAAAATACTCATATTATTTGTCAGCATTCTTATACATATTTAATCTATTCAAATATAATTTAATTATTGCAAATTATTTCTCCAGCTCAGCCCACCAACGCACCCCGAGACCAGCCACCGCTGCCCTTGACCACGCAGGGTACATAAAAAAAAGAGTTATGAAACCTTATCCCTTCGCTGTCTTTACTTATATATACACACCACCACGCCATTTCCCTGTTGACGTAGGCAGAAATAACAAAGCCCCAGACTTTTCTATCTCGACACAAATATTTTTCTCATACAACTTCTACGGTTTCTCAGATTTTTATATTTCCTTGTTTAAAAATATCATTGATTTGATCTAACTATACTTTTTTTAATCTTACTCTACTACACTTCCACTCCTATTTGAAATGTATATTTGTTTTTATGTTTTTCTTCATTCATTCGTTCTACATGCCTAAATCATATCGGAGTGCTCTTTTTGATTTTAACAAAATATTCATCCCGAATCACTTCATTTCATATTCTGTCATACATTGTCACCCAATATATAAAATAAATTTAATCCTATTTTCTATATATTTGCTATTGTTTTATTAATTTAGATCATTACCGGTTTCAAATGCCAATCTTTCTTCTTTATCCGGTGATGAGGAACGGACATAGAAGTCGCAGGTCTTTAAAACCAGTATGAATGAAATCAATAAAACTGTGGTAAATGTGAAAAAAATAGGGTTCAATATATTAAATAAACCAAAAAAAATTACAAAGTTAACAAAATATCATTTTTAAGATTCAAGAAATATTTTTATATCACTATTTTTTTCAATCAATCAAAGTTGCCGAGAAAATTGAGCGAATATTATAAATCATGAATAGAATTATGGCAAAACATCACGAAATAATTTGACATCTTACAAGGCTTTGTTTAATTTCTCATTTCAGCGGTCAAAACTTTTAATTAAATTTCAAACAAAATAAAATGATAGATACCGGAGCTTTGTTTTTTTATGAGGCTGGGTTTTATAATCATTATTTTATTTTATTTTATTGTATTTATTTGTATAACACTCACACACATAAGATATCTTAAAATATGATAAATAAAAAATGCGAAGAAAATATGATTTATTTTAAATAATGTTAGCCTGATTTTCACTTATGACCTCTTTAATATGTTTATAGTTGGTTGTAAGAGATTGCGCATGGCGATTCATCTGCCAGGTTTATAGCATTGTAATTTATTTTATCAAACACTGTTTATTCCAGTTTTTGTAACGCTATAACCCTACCGGTTTCAAAGATTTCACCTCATCATCAGGGGAGTACAAACAATACTGAATTCTGCTCGAACTTATACCGAGATACACGATTCTAACGGTAAACATTCAGGTTGGGGACTGGGGGTTGAGGGAGGTATGGGACAACCTCGGCAAGCAGCGGAGAGATTCTTGGGATATGTGAGTTGGCCAGATGTTCACCTCGATGCACTGACTTAGAAATTTCTCGGGCCTCTAATCTGTCCCAATTATTTCCGTTACTACTGATATGTAAGAATTTGGCATCATCGATAGAAAATGTATGGTTTTCACGGTGACAATGATTAGCCATTTCCGAATAAATTAGAGGATTTGTTAAGGCGGATTTGTGTTCACGAAATCTCTTTTCAAAAGATCTTCCTATCTTTTCTATATAGAAATTATCACAGTCAGCACACAAACGTTTGGTGGTAAGACACTTGTCTGCCGATCCGGAGGTTGCGGGTTAGATCCCCGCTGGAACCCATATTTTTTTAAATAGGATTCCAGTCTGGTTAACACTTAAGGCCTATAAAACATATTTGGTTGGTTGGAAGAGATTGCCACATGGCAATAAACTTGCCAGGTTAAAAAAAAAAAAAGGTTTATACACACCAGTGATACCAAGTTTTTCATTTTTGCCTTTCCCGTCAAATAAGAATTTCTGGAGATTACAATTAGTGTAAAAAGCTGGCTTTATATTTCGTATGCTCTTTATAACGAAAGTGTAATGTTAAACCTAATACAAACATGGTTTTTGCTTTAAAGTATCATTGAAAAAATACTAAGATGCCCAATTTCAATGAAACTTTAATTTTATGATGAAGCGTTTTTTTTTCCACTTTGCACGGATTTCTCCTGTTAGTACAAAACAATATAAATTATTCATAGTAAAATTATCATTGAAAATATGATTTTTTAAAAGAGTCTTGGCCTGTTTGATATATTTTTAGTTGGTGGTTTAGATTGCACATGGTAATTATTCCACTAGGTTATACTTTTTACAACCAAAGTGTAATATTATGCAACACACATATGGTTTTTGTTATAAAGTACGAGTATATTTGGAAAAAAATACGAATATGTTAAATTTAAAGGAAAATCAAATGTTATCAAGCTTATTGCAAAACATAGTAAATATTCGTAGTTAAACTACCATAATACGACCATAAAATTAAGATAACATTTACAAATAACCTGATTAATCCGCCAGGTGTACCATGTACAATTAGAGACACTAAATGGTAAATACAATAAATATTGTATAATTGTCATTGATCGGTGAAATTTTCGAAACAGGAATTCAATGAAGTCATTAAACGGTTGCATTTTATTTTCAAAACGTGTGAATGAAACCGCATATCTTCAGAGAGTTCCCCAAACTCGGTTTGGTATTAAACAAGGAGCAAGGATTTCCCCCTTATAGCGCCCCAGGACCTGGAGATTCCGCTGGAACAGCTCTGCCGAGCCGTAACGATTGGGAAAGTGGAACGACTCCGAAATATGGTAAAAGTTACACAATTATTACAGAAATTTTATGGATCATGAATTTGAATTTTGAAGTTTAAGAAGGAGCGAATCATTGAAGAACAAAGGGGAATTCTCTCAAGTGTTTTCGAAAGCGGGATTTTTTCTTGAAAGTAATTTGTAAAATTTCGTAAACCTACAATATTTGTTGTTTCATTAATCGGTTTGTTTGGTTGTTTATAAACAGATTTGTTAACAAGAGTTAAAAAAAAGGAAAATACGTTTTTAAAAGTATTAGTTGATTTACAATTCAATAATACTCGTACTTAGTTGATTTTTTTAGATAAAAAGGTTGGAATAATATTAAAATACGAGTATATCGATTAACTTAAACTTGCTTTGACCGTCTAGGCTGAAAAAAAATGTGAATTTCAGTGAACTGTTTCATCTTTGTTGCCAGGTAGAGGAATTCTTGAACTTTTTAAAGAGGAATTGAACATCTAGTTGCGCACTATAATTTTATCGTGTTGGAATACAATTTATCTTTCGTCAAAAACTCTAGAGGAGAAACATTGTGTTGTATAAATTGCCCTTTGATTATTATTATTATCAAAGTCTAAATGATGGTCCACAACCGTATTTTTGTACGTACTTTAATGTATAGGAGTGAAACTTAGACGTGGAAAAGTCTAAAAGTTACCGAATGCTGTAGAAATGCGTGGAATGAGAAAAATATATGACGTGAGATTGTGTCAGAATACAGAATTAAGTGATGTATGGACGAATGTGAATGTGTATTCTGTACGATAAAAAAGCACTCTGTGAGAATTTGGGCATGTAAAACGAATGAATGAAAAAATATTAAAATACTGTGTAAATGTGAGTGGAAGGTGTGATAGAATGAAGTCCCATTAAAGTCACAATTAACGTAGGCATTTTATGAGATAGTGTATGGATGTGAATGTGGCGAAAAATGTGTCACGATAGGAAAGTCTAGTTCTCTATCCCCTCTGCCTACCCTTACAGGAAAACTTCGTTTCGATAAAATATATATGTAAAAAATAATCAATTTTTTAACAAACATACCATTCCGCCATTACCGTATCGGGGTAGGCAGAGAAAACATAGCATCAGACTTTTCTATCTCAACACACATCCTTCGCCTCTTCCTTATCCATACACCTTCTTATACAACTCCTACGATTTCTTTGGCGTTATATATTTCCTTCTTTCAAAATATCATCCACTTGATCCAACCACACTTTTACCAGTCTGCCTTTACCACGCCTTCCACTCACATTTAAATTGTACATTTGTTTTATTCATTTTTCTTCGTACATTTGTTCTATATGTCCAAACCATTTCATGAGTGCTATATATAACTTACTCAACACATCAGTCTAATTCACATTCATCACACTTGATCACTTCGTTCCGTATTTTGTCATAAATTGTCAGCCCGTGTGTTATTCTCAACGTACGTATTTCTATAGCATTGATTCGGTTCCTTTCAGTCTTTTCCACGTCCATATTTCTCTCCCTTACATCAAAGTTGGCACTAAAATACTGCGTGGATTATAATCACGACAGACTTTGATACTGTACGGTTTGAGCATATTTGTTTTGGTGTAATAATTTTGATTACAAAATTTTAATACTTGTATGTAGCAGTGTTTTATTAAACTTATATTTTATAAAACTAAATATTTACATACAATTTTCATATCATTTTATCCAACAAAATAATGAAAGTATTTGATTTTTGGTTAATGTTTTTTAACGTTGTGAATTAAAGTTCGGCGATAAAAAGGGGTTGAATCTGAAAGAATCGGTGAAATTACATTTCACCCGTCATATCCCGCAAAAAAGTATTTCAAAAGTTGGATTAAAAATTATTGTCAAAAGAGGATTCTATTTTGAAACTTAAATTTTTATTTCCTCATCGAATAGTTTTATTTCAAAACCAATATCATACTGGTTAATAAGAACAACTTGGTCGTAGCCTGAAGAGTTATGAGTTAACCCATCGAAAAGATCGTTACGACAACAATTGAAAAACTTTGGCAATCTGACCCAAAGCCCGGCGCTGTGCGGAACAACTTGAAGTCGAGACGACAAGCCGAGAATCCGCGATTTACATCGCATAATCATCAATTTACATGCAAACTCGGTTTGTGAAGGAGGCAAAATCTTAGAACGGAGAAATATATATTGAAGAGAAGAGAAAGGAGACTTCAATATTAGCAAGAAGAGCAATGGAGAAAGCAGGCTTAGGATAAGAGACGAGGGATATAAAAGGATTTTTTTGCTAAAATGAAAATAGGCACGACAAAGTAGCCATTGTTCGATATTGTCTGATAACTATAATATTATATTTTGAATAAAACGAGATTCGATCACTGTTGATTCCAAAATTAAAGTGCTTCTCGTTAAAATTAAAAAGTTTTTCATTGCTTTCATACGAAAAAATCTAATGAATTAATCAGTTGTTTTTAAACTGCATGAGTACTCGTATTTATTTTTTAATAAAAGTAAGACTTAATAAATATTTAGTGATATAATTATTTATTAGATAAGACTCAATTTTTGTGCCAAGAAGAATTCTTTTCTTCTCATATTATTTAAAAATTCTTAAAATAAGCTTTAGATAAATTTAACTGTATGTAAGTGAATTAATTTTTTTTTCATTATAATTTAAATTGGGCTGTTGAGAAGAAAACGTATGGTGATAATACTCGTAAATGACGGAATGAAGTGATCAAGGATAAATGTGAAAGGCAGATGTATTAAGTAAGATAAAGGAGAGCACCTAGAGATGGTTTGGACATGTAGAATGAATAAATAAAAAAATACCTATAATACAAATAAACAGTGACAATGTGAGTGGAAGGCGTAGTAGAAAAAATCAAGAAAGTATGGTTAGATCAATTAAAAAAATTTTGAAAGAAGGAAATGTAAAAGTTATATAAATCGTTGGAGCTGTATGAGAAGGTGTATGGATGAAGATGACGCGAAATATATGTGGCGTGTCAGGAAAGCCTGGCGCTCTTTCCTCTCTGCCTACTCTAATAGGGCAACGGCGTGATTGTACGTATATGAATGTATTTTGAATTAATTGATGTGTTACAAATTAATCGCAAACACATGTGGTTATTGGGCGAATGATGTCATATAAATATTTAGGGATGAAACGAAACACAATGCCAACAATTATGACAATGCTCTTTACAAATATGTCTCTCTCTGTTTTTTCAAACATGTCTCTCTCCGTTTGTCAATTGTTAAGAAAGTTTATAATTCCTATTGAAGATTTAATAGAAATAGTTTAAATATCATTTAAATTTTGATACCGAGAGTTTACTTTGTTTGTATTTTTTACATCATTATCTTCATTCGCAATTAATGTAATTAACTCTTCACTGTCCACTTACTAGATACACTTAATTCTCAATTAATGTAATTAACTCTACATTGTCCAATCACTAGATACACTCAAATTTAGGTGACAGAAAGACAACCCATGTTTAAAAAACATGGGTTGTCTTTCTTCCATCAGGTGAAATGCATAGACTGAAGATAATTGAAAATACATATTTTATTGGTTTGTATTTTTACTTTTTTTTTTAATTTTACAAAGAAGATTTTAGAGCAGGACGATACAATATGTGTGTATACTATTTCTTGCAAAAGATTCGGGAAATTGAAATGAAGAAATAAAATTTAGTTTTCACAATTGAAAATTATTTAAATTTTCGAGATTTCATCGTTAATATTTGTCTAATTGAAAAGAAGTTACCGAATTTTTAGATTCTTAAAAATTTAATCAATTCAAAGCGATTTAAAAAATATATTGAAATATAAAATCAGATCTTTGAAAATATCAGAAGAGTTTTTTTTTACGTATTTTAAAAGAGAAAATGGAGATTAAAAGTGATAAATTTCGGATCGATATTATTTTCATTCTTACGAAATCATCAAATTTCAAACAACATATAGTAATTATTACGCGTCAGATTTCAAACCTCTTTTTTGCCATTGGTAAAAATCAACTTCTGTGTGGACTGGACTGCTAATAAAATAAAATGAATTTCACCTGTATTTTTCTTAAAAAACTTCAAATTAATTATTAAGTAAAAATTATGAAAATCTTAACCTTAATTACCCATTAGTGTAAAAATTAATTGGTATAAATAAATATAGGTTAAGTACATTAAAAAATCACATATACCATACTCGTATATCTCAAGATAAATAGCAGTAATAAATAGCAAAATACATTTAAGAGAAAAATTATCTAAAGGTCTGAGTTTATCTCATACCATCCTCCCGGCCGAGATACACCCCACCAATACAGGGAGAGCCCAGCCGCGAGGACATCAGATGTTTTTCAGCCCACACCGTTTTGGGTGAATGACTGATGTGAATGTAGAAAGTGTTACGAGGAGTTGTTGGAAATAAGTTTGATGCGGTTGGAATCATATATGTGATAAGATCAAAGTATGTTGAATGATGTCAATGCAGAGTATGAATATTTCATTTGGTTGTTTTAATTAAATATATGAAAACAGTGTCTAAGAAAGAGATTCAATCACGAATTTCATATTTTTATGATAAATATATTAAGTCCGTGATTCAGACCACTTTGTCTAAGGAATTAACTTGCCAAGTGGAATTAACCATAATATTCACAAAATTCAATAAATGTATTTACACTTGAACGTTGTTTATTATGTTATTTATGTTTATTATGTTATTTGCGTGCTGCAAACACTCAATCACTCCGGCAAAGTAATTATTTCACATTTTTATCAATCAGTTTTAAGGTAATGAAATAAAAATACTTCGAAATGGAAACAATTTGAAATGTATATTTAACGTTTCAAAGATGTTAAATTCTCACCCAAAAACTTTCTTACGGAAGTAAGAATAAGGAATGCAAATTTCCATCTGCACATTTCGTGCAAGGCAGGGAATGAAAAATAAATTAACTGACTTAGTAGGTGGTTTGAGTCCTCCCCATCTGCTTGAAGTACTGAGGATTTCCACATAGAGGTGTTACTAGATATAACTGCGCCCTGAACTATAACAGCATTTCGCATTTCACACACTGTTTTGCAGAGAGATACGAGACAATATTTTGTAAATTTAAATTCATTAAGGATGAATTCAAGTTTCTTTTCTTTTCGTCTATGATCGAGGTCTCCACCCAGCATTTGAATATCTGTATTATTTTTAATATAATAGTTACAATATATTTTAATGCAACTAGATTCAGATAAATTTGGCAGGATTACTTCATTGTTAAATGCATTTACTGGTTGAGATATACTAAAATTGTGGGGTTTAATTTGTGTCCTAAGGTATTAAAATATTGTTATTTGTTTTATCAAGGGTATTAAAATACTAAATTTGTCAGTGTATGACAGACGATGATAATCTTGGTGGCTAGTGGAAGATTTCTTGTTATTCAACTGAGTTTTAATTTTTGGTGACACCCGAAAATTGAATAGGGTTCCGTTTAGTTATTTTTTTTAACATACATCCCATTTGACATTTATCTGAATTGTAAGAAAATATCCTCATACAGTCAGATTGCACTGTTCACAAAAGAAGAGTAAAGAAATTTATATTTGTTGACGATGTGAGCCATGCGAGGTTACCTACGCTGATATCTACTAGGTAAATTAAAGTATTTTTACTGAAATTTAAGTTCTTAGGTTACGCCCTTAGTAGCCACCTAGCTCGCCCACTCCTTGTTCCACTTCTGGGTTTCCACCTAGAGGTGTAGGTGTAGCCCGGGGTTGCGGCTGCCTTCCTTCCTTTCTTCAATAATAGAGGGGCTTTGGTTTAAGCATTGCACAACTATTACGAGCTGGCTCCGGAGATAAAGCAGTTAAGCGGGATGTGCTAAAATTTACCGTCGTGAAGCAAGGGATTTTACCGAGCCATTTTTTTATTCGAGGGAAATGTGTTTAGATTTCACGGCACGTTTTTATCAAATGTTTTGGAATAAGTGGCCAATTTCGCACAGAATGAAGAAAGTTTGATTTAAGTGAGCGTTTAAATGCAATGAATGAAATATTTTTCAAATATTCAGGGATAATAAATGTTAATTTATTATTATTTAAAACTAACACTATACATCAATTTCATGAAATTGTTGTTGAAACCATTTGTGTACATGAATTTAAATATGACAAAAGTATGATTATTTATAACAAACACGCTAAATGAATTTCGAATTTATGAAATCTTTCTGACTAAATTATTTAAAAAACTAAGCTCAGATATTAAAAACTATTTATAATAATAAAGGGTCTTTCAAATTGAGCGGTTTTTTAATTCTATTTTTTTTAATTCTTGAATAAAACACACAATTTGCTTTGATTTAAAAAAACTTTTTATTGGTCATTGAAGTATAGTGTATGAAATTTAAATAAAAAAAAAACAATATCCGCCAAATATCCACCACTTGCAGCTCCACATAACATATACCCACTCTTTTGTCAAAATTTTCGATGAAATTTTGGCATAATTGCGGTTCTGACTCAAGCGAATAATTTTGTCTATCAGCTCAGGAATTGATTGGGGGTCATTCTTATAGACCTGGTTTTTCACGTAACCCCAGAGAAAATAGTCCAACGGTGTCAGATCACATGATCTTGGTGGTCAATTAACATCACCGTTTCTGGAGATTACAATACATAAAATATTTCAACAATTTGAACGCGTATGTTGTATTGTATAAGACTCCATTTTTATAAATGTCATACATTACACTACTGAATGTCACAAGACTCAGACAAATTCGCAACACCATCTGTATTTTATGCAAGAATTTAAAAAAAATGCTCAATTTGAAAGACCCTTTAGATTATTTCTTTCATGTTCCAAATATCCAGTCGAAATAGGAATATGAATTTTTCATTATTTATAACATAATAGATAACTAAATAAATGAAAATGTTTAAAAAAATCTTTCTTAATATACTTTAAATTGTACAATTATCCATATTTATTAAATTATGACACCAAATGTCTTAATAATATCTTTGCATTAAATTTATAAGAGCCACTAAAGCGTTTCGCTCCACGAGCTTCCACAAAATGGTACGGAATTTATTAATACATACATTGTATCAACTGTTTACTATATTTTTTTATTAAAGAAAAAAATCATGCTTCCTCTAAGCCGGGATCCCGATTGGGAGGATTTAATGAGATGATCTTTTGAATCCTTTACCTTAAATGTATTTTATTTTACCTCCGTAGCCTAGCCTATGAGTATGTGTCAAGTGTTCATATATAATCATGAATTTTGAAAACAAAATCCCGAAAAGGGTTGTATTCAAGAGCACTTTAAAGCTGCACACGCCACTCATATCTTTAACACTAAGATGAAAACCATTTTGCACCACAGGATCAGCTACGGCAAGCTCTTGTGCGCACATCACAATGCACACAATTTTATATTTTCTTAAAATGTGTGTGTAATTTCAATATATATATATATATATATATATATATATATATATATATATATATATATATATATATATATATATATATATATATATATATATATATATATATATATATATATATATATATATATATATATATTCATATATAATTTACTTTTTATTTATACTTATTTTTATATAATACAGTGTTCTAGATATTACATATAACAAGAGTATTTACCAGTACATTTCACTGATAAAGTTTCAAGTTGGAGTAAAAGGTTACCATTATACATTAGTATATGAGTCGTTTAGTAAAAGGTTACCATTATACATATATGAGTCGTTTAGTAAAAGGTCACCATTATACATATATGAGTCGTTTAGTAAAAGGTTACCATTATACATATATGAGTCTTTAGTATCAAAAACAGCATTTTGTATCTGTCGATTTTGCGTGAATTGAGTTAAAACCGAGGAAATGTTCCTATTGTAAAACTACACATTTTAAAATGATTACATGGTAACAAAAACAACAATAACCCTTATATTGTTGTTTCGTTACCATGTAAACATTTAAAAATGTGTAGTTTATAATAGGAACATTTCTTCGGTTTTAACTCAATTACAAAATGCTGTTTTTGATACTAAACGACTCATATAATCTTAAAAATTCTATAGATGCTCGCCGAGCGAAACACGCCAGTGATCTTATTAAAACTAGTGAAAATATACCTTATATTTTATTGTTTTTAAATAAACAACTTTTTTCATTTTCCAGTTCATATAAGAACTCACGATTGAAAAACTGAATTTGTTAATAAATATTTTGGTAAGTCGCAATATGAAACCATGAAAATGAGACACTTAAAGGCATATATTCAAACCAATCAATATATGATAAAATTACAATACGTTTATAACAGCGTCGAACATTTATGTATGGGAGGTAAAAATGGACGTGGTAAATGAATGTAAGGAGCAGAGTAAATGCAGTAGAAATGTGTGCACTGAGAATAATGTGTGATGTCTCGATGCATGACAGAATAAGTGATGTATTTTTAAAAATAATAGATATGACCGAAGTCATAGGTATCCTTATACCCTTGAACACTAGGCGGAAAAAGTGCCTGTGTCGTTCGAGGGGAGAAGCGAAGTGCGGGTTTCAAACCGACGACTTTCCGCACGGAAGTCCAGTGCGTTGCCGCGCGGCCATGCACCACCCAATTGTTAAGGATTAGTGTGAATTAAAAACTGACGTGTCAAGTAGAATGAAAATAGCACGTTGAGGTGGTTTGGGCATATTGAACGGATGCGTGAGTAAATATTAAATATTGACTAAACAAATTTATAATGCAAGGATAAATGGTAGTCGTGGGAAAGGACAACCGAAAAATTACGGTTGGATCAAATAAATGAAATTTTGAAAAAAAAGAAAAGCTAAGGAGTAATAGAAACAGGAGTTGTAGGAAATTATGGAGGTAGGAGATGTATGGAAGAGCAAAGCTGCGCGGTAACACATTTGACTTACGTGCGGAAGGTCGTCGGTTCTACTTTCAATTTTTCAGCCTATTTTCCAGGGATATAAGGACACCTATGACTTCGTTCATATCTATTCTTTAAAAATAATGGAAACAAAACATGCCAGTGTGATCCGATCGTCTCGCTTCAGGTATGCCATCGTATTCAGTACACGAGGTTCAGCAACGACGATAGATGTGGAGGAAGTATGGCGTGATAGGAAAGTTTGGCGCTATATCCTCTTTTACTATCTCAACAGGAATATTGCGTAAAAGAAATCATAATATTTTTTCGACAAGTGGAGAATTTTTAAATAAGTGAAAAAATCTTACAATATAAAAGAAAAATATAAGTCCTTTTTACTCCTTCCAAATCTCTGTTCTTACTACTGAGAGGGTTAATCCAAGTCTTATGATACGCTCGTCTCGGAAGAATATCGTTCCCCGATTACGCTCCTGCCCGTTATAGTTCCGGATCTCATTCCCGCTGTAAGATGATACGACAATCCCTACTTACTCGGGCTTATAAGAGGATTAAAATGGAAAACAATTACATCAAACGAGATTGTAGCATAAACGGGCTGAGGTAGAGACTGCTTATTAGTGCAGTCACTATTGAGATGATTTGCTTCAGAAAAGATTAATCTTCCGAGAATGCTCAAGAATACTCGTATATTTCAAATAAATTTATCAATTAAAAACCTTTAAAATGAGTAAATATGCCCAGGCATTTTTTCCGCCTTGTATTCGAGGGTACGAGTATAAGGAATATTTATGACTTCCGTCATATCTATTCTTTCAAAAAATAAAATATGCCGATGTACTCCGAACGTCTTACTTCATTCAGTACAGAGGTGTGGTCGGTGAGTTTGCTACTGTGCAACGGCTCATTCGCTCAAAGGAAGCTCCCGAAGCATTATCTGTTACCTGACTAGTCCACCTTCAGTATTAGCTGGGAGGACCAATGTCTGAGTGAATGTGATGGAATACAAGTAACCTGAACGAGTGGACTTGTTCTTGCTAAATAATTAGTTGTAAGAATTGTTATCTAGTTATAAGTAGTATGTAGGTGTTAATTATTTCTAAGAATCCATTATAAAAAATAAAATGACATGTAGGAAAATAATATTAAGTAAGTTCATAATTTATAATATTAGTTAAGTAATAAATGTGTATATGGGTATAGCCTTGACAAATATTTATACCATATATTACTGTTTAATAAAAAAAAAAAGGTTCGCTTTCCAACTCAATTGACATCGGAATGGCGAGGGGTTCCTCAACTACGAGGCCCAGCAATGACGATTACATACATATCATAACGACATTTCCCTGTCGGGATAGGCAAATATGACAAAGTGCTAAACTTTCCTATCTCGACACACATCCTTCGCCTCTTCTACATTCATACATATTCTCATACAACTCGATTTTTCAGATTTTCTACATTCAAAATAACATTCACTTGATCAAATTATACTTTTCTTGATATTCCTTTATCCACCTTCCACCCATATTTGCACTGTACATATTTTTTGTAAGTCTTGATTCATCCGTTCTACATGCTCAAATCATCTCTGAGTATTGTTCTTTATCTTATTCAACACATCAGCCTTAAGTTAACATTCCTCCCTTATCACTTCATTCCGTATTCTATCATACGTTGTCACCCCATGTATCCTTCTCAGTGCACGCTTTTCTATAACATTTCTTCGGCTGTTTTCAATGTTTTTCCATGCCCACGTTACACTCCCATATATCAAAGTAAATGTACGAACACACAAATAATTTATTACTTCAAAGTATTTTTTTGTTAAACAATATCAAATATTAAATGCTTGTTTTCCCATCAGAGAATTGCGCGTTTGATTTTTGTTGGTACATCTTTTTATTAAAAAGGTTCCTTCTAGTTTTCAACCAAGATCTATTTACAATTCTTTTGATTGGCTGGAAAAGATTGCCACGTGGCAGTAAACCTGCCAGGTTGTTGTATACAACGATGGTTTAATTCAATAAAATGGTTAATTACGCTTTATTTGTAACATAATAAAAGTAATGAGAATTGGAGTTTTTTTTTCCTAAAAAAAAACCTTTCGTGTGTTGTCTGTTTATAAGTAATATAAAAGTCAGATTATAAGGATCATTTAATACTACAGTAATATATATGATATTAATAATTCTTCTTATTTTAGTGAATCTCACTATCTTGTTAAATTCAAATTAAAATTTACGCCACATTCTAACTGTCAATAGATTTGATAGAAAGCTTTTATAAAATCAGTAAATTTCTCTTTTCATTTACAAATATTTAACGATTCATGTATGTTTATAATCGTTTCATTTTAAGTAATTTTGGCTGATTGGATAATCAAATAATCGTCGTTTTTGCCGTGCCTCGTAGCCGAAGACCCCCTCGCCACTCCAACGTCAATCCCGTGCGGCTCTTTCACATTGATCATGTGATATTCTGTCAGAGAACAGGCCGATCATAAACGCGGTTAATAATAAAAAAAATGTCTCATGACAATAAATCTACCAAGTTATTATATTATAAACAACGAAAAAATAATTGGATACAACATCACCCTGTTTTGGGATGTCAAATATAAATATAAGAAAAAAATCATAGGGCGATACGTGTTATTAAAAAGAGATATGAAATGTAACAGTTTTTTCAACGAACCTAGTCCAGCGTGTCCGAAGCAAAATAGACAACCATCAGAGCCATTGATCACCGCGTGGATGACGTCCGTTAACGCACTTGCTGCAATCTCCGCCTGTAATAAAATGAAACAAAAAAGTCAACACAACTAAGTAAAAAAAAGTCTTGGGTAAAAAAAAGGATTGCTCTTCATCTTTGTATATATGAGTAAAAGTAAAGTAAAGCCTGGACATTAAGGACAAGTGAAAGTAGTAAAATAAATGCGCTGGAAACAGAAATATATAGAAATGCATGTTTCTTTAAATATGTAGTATTGCAATGTATGATGAGGGATAACTGTTCGCTTAAGTCAGATATTATAAGTAGGATCAAGAAAACAATCTGGAGACGGTTAGGACACATCGAGACTTCTGAAATACTTAAAAAACAAATATACGAGTATATCTCTAGAATGAATGCCGTAGGAGTAAGAGGTAGGGCAATCAAATAATGGTATGATATAATAGGAGACATTTTGACTGAGTGAAAAGTAAGAAGCATGAGAATAAATGTATGAGTGTGGATAAGGCATATTGTTTGTGGATAGGAAGGTATCGAGGCCTGTCCTTACTACCTATTCCAAAAGCGACGGCATTAAAGTATGGCTCTTAAATTTGTGAAGTTCTATACTTTCGATGTGTCACAAATATCTCTCACTTACAACATTTTATCTGTAAACCTGTAGATACAATGGTTGTAGGGGCAAGATTAAAATGTACCGGCCATGTGAAATGCATGGGCTATCACAAATTTTTCAAGCACGTCTGGTTTGGAGAAAAATAGGCAACCTAGGTTGGTGGACAAAAAAATCACTAAACGTATATTGTACGTGAGTCGCCTACTTTGTGTGGAGCGTCCGAAAATAATATGCGAATGTAGAGAATGCGATGAGGAGTTGTTAGACATGATGTATATTTTATGATTGAATTATGTCTGTAATGACACGAGATTCGTTAGTATATGTAAGGATGCATATGCACAGTGTGGATTTTTCAGCTGTTTTCAGAGTGTTTTAATATTAAATTTGAGTGAAAATTAGAGTGAACCCCCTTTTTTTTAATGACTGACTGGAACTCTTTTAAAAAAATGACCACTAATGGGGATTTAACCCGTAATCCTCGGGTTGGATGACAGGCGTCTTTCAAACCAAGCCAAATAGGCCATTTTATAGCAAAAAAATTAATACATAATTGTATTTAGTTGTCATAAATAATCTATTATTCCATAAGATAATAAAATATATGTTGTTTAACTTGGAAAAATATACGTTTGAATTAAATCAACTCTAACATATTATTTTCCCAGGTAAACTGATTTTTATTTCTTTATTGGAAACAATAAACATCTTCTTAACATATTTTAAAAATATATACGAGTATATCTGTGAAGAATTATAACAAAAATCAAACATATTCATATTAAATTTGAACGAATTGGAAGCAGAAAAGATTTCTAAAAATATAAAAATCAACACCTGTAACCAACTTCCCTCCTTATCGTGGTTTATTGTAACGAATCTGATATCTACCAAAAGACAAGCAGCTGTCATCACCTCACCACCTTGTGGTGACACTAAGGTAGTGAGCAGAAGATCTATGGAGGCTGCGTCCCTTGATATAGGGGGTGTATTGTCGATGGGGAGTCTCAACGTCATCCTGCTTGATTTGTTGCACCATGGGCGGTTGTTAATAATGAAGAGGATTGTTAAGAAGATGAATATGAAATTTGGAGACACAGCGAGTATAATGTGTAGGAAAGACCCCTAGGGTTATTTTGTCAAATAGGTACCAAGATTTACATATTTTAAATGTTAACATAAAGTTTATAGTGAATTTATGCTTAAACCCTTTTCAATTTGAATATAACCAATAAATATTGCAGCATTACCACAATGCATTACTATTTTAAGCGGATTTAGCATTGTTTCTAGATAATTTATTTTTATAATCTAAATGTATGTACTTTTATGATCTAAATGTACATTAAAACTGTATTTATGTTGTAGTTATAACGTGACAATATTGAATAAAACTTTAAAAATAAAGTTTTTTACGCAGTTCGATAAAAAATCTTGATTTAAAGCTATAGAACATAATAAACTAACATATTTAGAAAACTCACATTAGTATTAAAAATCTAATGTAGAGCGTGTGATAATGATTTGTTGAACAAACTGTTATTGTAGGTATTGAGATTATCATGCGGTTCATTAAGAGTGGAAGGAGATAAGCAGACACCATTTTCTTATCCTAACACTAAAAATATTCATTTTTAATCTGTCAATAATACTGGGTACGAACCCCAGTTAGAGCACCCTTGATGAGAGTTTGCTCCCTAAACGGCGCTACATACATTGTCCTTTAATTATTATTACAGTTGGAGAAATTTTATCTGAGAGAAAGGTAAGAAGCATGGAAGCATGGGCACGTTGGACGCAGAGTACCCGATCACATTGTGAACCAGGCAATCTCCATGGATCTTCCTCGAATAACAACCAGAGGAAGACCAAAGAATTCATGGGTGGTGCAAAAAGATAACCTGATGCAGAGGCACGGCCTGGGGGACGTAGTCCGGGACAGAAGAGCATACAACCTGAGGACGAGGAGAGCTGACCCCAACAGTATTCGCAGACAATGAGTTGGGATGGAGCCAGGGAGAAGAAGAATGGTAAGAAGCATGAGAAATACAAGAGCATGTATGATAAGATGTATGAATATGGACGAGAAGAGAGCTATATGCATGGATAGATAGGTATGAAGACCTGTCTCCTCTGCCTACTTCACAAGGGACATGTCGTTATGGCATGTATGTATCATGCGATTGGAGTTGTGTATATCATCATTTAGGATTCAAGTGTGTGTAAGATTATGAAAGAAGAAAGAGTATTTTAGGATATAGAAAAATAAATGAAGTTTGTAATTAAGGAATTAAACCATTTCCTCACAGGTCTTGCCACATGATAAATTATCTATTTCCATATAATAGGGGTTTATACACCCTTATACGAGTATACAATATTTATACTCTTCGGATTGCCTTTTTATAAAAACGATGCAAATTTTAAATTTTGTAAATAAATTGACGTAAAATTGACAACCTTCGTCATATAGTTGGTAAGACGCTTATTTTCCAGTCTGGGTGTTACGGATTCGATTGATATTGATATCTGGAGTTACGGGTTCGTCCTGTTGATACATTAAAAAAAAAAAAAAAGATAACATCCTAACTTTGATGTAAGGCCGCTTTAACATATTTCTGGTTGATGGGAAGAAATTGCTCATCAACCCGCCAGGCTGCACTTTATATTGTACAACAAAAGTGTAATATAGTACATGTAATCGATGGTATGAGTTAGGTGGTTGTAAATTACAATTTCAAACTTTTATATATTTTTTAATAGGTTTGAAAAATAAGAGTTGAAAATATTACTGTCGAAAATGTCAACCTTCAACTTATATTATATTTTTCAAGTTCAAGTCGTATAAAACAGTAATTTTAATAAAAGTTATAATTGCTTGATCATAACTTAGCCAGTTGAGAAAATTATTAAATTTACAATTCAGACAGACATTTTATTATCTTAGCTTTAACTGGGCTTAGAAATATTTTAATTTAAATTTCACCTTGAATTTTGTACTCGCAAGTCACAGAGGAAAAACATAATAAGAAAAATATTTCAGTTTTATCCTGCTTTTGTTTGTTTTTTATTTTATTTATGTTGTCTATTAAAACTTAGTAGACAAATACATTTTTTTTGTGTAAATTTATTACTTTAACCTTTTAAGAAATGTACAAGAAAGTGGTAGATTTTAATTACACTGATAATAATGTTTTTTTTCATGATACTCTTCAATATATCTGAATAAGTGCGTCGAACATTTTGAAGAGTGTGGTCGGGAAACAACCAAACCTTCGAAATTAGAACATCTGGAGTAGGTACGAATCTTGCGATTTGTAAGTAACAGTGCCGCTCGGTGTGTATGAGTATTGTTACCAGACTGGCTGGCATCCTTTTTTTTGGGTACCATCGGGAATCGAACCTGAAACCCTTGGGTGGATCAAGAATCTTATCCGCAGCCAGGTCATCATATTGACGTTACGAGGAATTTAAAGAAGAATTATTTCGATCTCGGCGGCATTAGTCTTTTTTTTAATTCGTTCGTATGGTGCTATTCAATATATACAAATTGGATATATTGAACAGCTGATGAACGGAATGAAGTGATTAGGGATAAATGTGAACTTAAGGCTGACGTGTTGAATAAGATGAAGAAGAGCACTGTGGATGGTTTGGACATGTAGAATAAATGAAGGAAGACTAACAAAACAAATATATATGTAGTGCGAAGGCGTGTAAGATGAAGACTAAGAAAATTATGGTAGGCGCAAGTCAATGGTATTTAGAAAGAAGAAAAGGTAAAAAGTCAGAAATTGTAGTTACATGAGAAAGTGTATAGATTTAGAATAGGCGAAGAATATCCTTTCTACCTACCCTGACAGGGAAATAGCGTAATGGTATGTGTGCATGTTTATTATCATCGTCACAACTGCACTAGGAGAAACGATTTTGTTGCCAAACGAAATTTTTAACTAGCTTGTGAATATTTATTTTTGGGTTCCATTGGGAACTGAACACAAAATTCATTGGTGGAAGAAAAGTATTTTACCTCGGGTTTCATCAATAAAACTAAATGAAAGGCGCGTAGAGTAAGAAGATAACACCGAACAATGAATGAAAGGCGCGTAGAGTAACAAGATAACACCGAACAATGAATAACGAGGTTACTGAATAAATAAATTTTATGTTAATTGATTGCAATGTAGTACGTAAATATATTAAGTTATCCGAAAATTACATTCGTATTTTTAGGTCAAAATTAAACGGCAAATTGTATTGTGAACAGTGGTTTTCAATATTTCCAGTATATCAGTAATCTCTCGTGTTCATAGAACGTTGGTTTTCCTCGATTAAAGCCTTGATTTGGACATCATCAGTGGTAATCGTCCTTCCAGAGCGGACACCATCGTCAATTGTCGTATCACCCTACGGAGTTTTTTTTTAAACCACATTTAACATACATGACCACTTACTTTATCGTAGGTTTACACTGTACGTATCTTTTTTTTTGTTCATATCACGTTTTTTTTACGGTTTTAAAATAGCATCGAACAACGAAAAAACATTTTATTTTGATCTGTCTTAAAAATTATGCCAAAAAAAAAACACTAGCAATTTGAGTAAACAATGGCCGAAAATATGCGCTCATATTATCATTCATAATGATAAATATATGTACACTCAGCACGATTGTAATGAAATTAGCAACGAAAAATTTGTCCTAATGACAAAACTACCTTCGGGATAACATATAATATATATCCTGAAATTATTCAAATGTGTTAAGACAATGGAGGAAAAATACACAAAACAGAGATAATTTATCAAAATGTCATATCTCATAACATTATCACAATCTAGATTCACCCAGACCGATAAGAGGACGAGCCCGGCCGTGAGGACTCAAGATGTTTTTCAACCCACACCCTTGTACATGTAAATCATATAGTAAAAAAATTATAAATGCATAGTGGAATATATGGTGAGTTTGAAAATCGTGTAATGATTTTGAAATATTACTAAAGTAACGTATAATATGTGTTTAATTATTCTACACAAATATTGATTCGTAACAAGTAATCCACTAAATAATATTATCGGGTTTGCTCAATAATTTGACTAATGAGTTTATATTAAAAACTTTATTATTGAAGGGCTATCATCAACCATTAATTTGTTTGAAAAATTCTCCTTCCTCCTTCAAACAACGTAATCAATGAGGCTTTGATTACTTGTAATGAAAGGCCACCCCCGTTCAGTGGGATGAAGCCCCTCTCGTCTCCCGCCCTTTTGCAAAGTTCCTGTCGATGCGGACAGATTTATGGCGAGACCAATGCAAGTGTTAACAAGAGTCACCCTGATTAATTGACTAGGCGCTGCACTTAATCAGAGTTTATCTGGACGGCCTAGGAAGTTTGGGTAGACTGCATAGCTTGGGTAGCCGGCTGGTCCTTGTTCGGTCTCCTCTCAAGGATACATTGACAATATTAATGTCTATAGGCAACACAATGAACAGATGAGCCTGGTCCCTTGTTGACAAAATGTATGGGGCTCTTTTAAATGTTTTGGATGTATTGAAGTACAACAAATCAGAAGAATGTTCATTCAATCTTACCTTTCTAGTATCATTTCTGTTTAAGATATGTTGTTTTTTTTCATAATATAATGGAGCGATTAAAAACCCATTTCTCAAGTTTTGAATCATCTTATTTAATAAACGCTTATTTATGATTTTTTTTAAATCTGACTAAATTTATTTACGCAGCATACATGAGTAGCAGTCGAGGTAGAAGATGACTGGGAAGAGTATTGTTCAATCAAGTAAAGGAATTATCGAAAAAAAAGTAAGGAGGAAGACAAACAGAGGTATTTGTACAAGTTGATGTATAGATGCTGATAAGATATAATCAGTATGACGTGATAGGAAAGTTTGGTGCTCTGTTCTCGTTGCCTACCCCAATAAGGCAATGGCGTTATGATATGTTTGCATGTACGTTTTCGGAGTTTTTTTTTTTTTTTTACAAAAAACGTTTTTAATATAAATTTTGATATGATGCTGCAATGAATAATTTTATATAAATATTTGATTGTATTAAAAACATTTAAAGATAAATGATTATCTTTTCTGATTTTAACATTGCAAAATGATGTTACCATGTAATGGAATGGAGTTCTTCTATTTCTTATGATACCCTTCAACATATGCGAATTAGTTATTCAAACATATTAAAGAATATTGCCGGTAGACAATATTGTCATCGCCTCCAGTAATTGAGTCTTCTACTCGTAGTTTAAAGCCACTGGAATATACACAGAATTCACAACACAACTTCACAACACCATTGCACGTGAAGAGGAAACAACACACGCACACATAATAGGCGAGTTCAAATATTGTTAGAAGACGAACTCACATCAGATTGTGATCCTTTTTTTGTTGAGTACCATCAGGAATTGCACCCGAAACCCACTGGGGAAAGTCCAGATCCTCACCTACATTTATGAAATTATGGTACGTTTATTATGAAAGAAAAAAATTGGGGGTTGGACTAATTTACAATATATAAATTTCAGCGGACAAATACATTATAACAAGTTGGTATAAACTGTTCTATGTATAATATTTTTTCAATTCACTTTTGAACGTGATTAAGGATGGCACACAACTGATAACTCCCGGAAATTAATTCCACAGTCGTGCCGTGTGGACAACAAATAAAGATTTATAAAATGAGGCGAGGATACATTTTAGAAGGTAAATAATTTATTAAACATATATAAAATACTATATCGCCATTTTTCTGTCGTGGTAGGCAAATAGGAAAGTACGCCAGTCTTTCCTATCGTGACACACATATTTCGTCTCTTCTACATCGATACATCATCTCACGTAACTCCTACGATTTCTCTAACTTTTTATATTTGTTTCTTTCAAAATATCATTATCTTGATCAAACCATACTTTCCATGGTTTTACTTTACCACGTCGTCTACTCACATTTACTCTCTACTTTTGTTTTGTTAGTATTTCTACATTCATTCGTCGTAAATGTCCAAACTATCACTGTGCACTCTTCGTGATATTCCTTAATACGAGTACATACATCAGCTTTAAGGTTACATTCCTCTGTAATAACTTCATTCCGTATTCTGTCATTCATTATCATTCTACATATTTTTCCCAGTACACGCATTTATTCGACTTCATTCAGTATTTTTCCACGTTCACGTTTCACCCCTATACTAAAAAGTTGGTACTAGAATACTGTTGTTAACAAGCTAGAAAATTACTATTTTAATTAAAACAGCAATTGAAATAGCTTCCAGAACATTCTAAGACCTACAAAGTAAAGTACTTTCTTCCTAAACACTTTCAAAATTCATTATATGACCAGGTCTACCCTACTCGAGATGGCGATTTTATCCACCTACGATAGGAATAAATTGAAAAGCTCAGCGAACGGACAGAGGACTTGGCCAGGGAAAGAGGGGACATTCTGGGGCATTAAAATGCGAAAGCCCCTGGATTCATCTACGTTAATCCTAGCGATATTCTAAAATCTAAATGCAAATCCAAAGGCCAACAGCATTGGGTGGGCTGGACAAAGTAAATCCGCACTCCTCCCCGTGTGTCAGGACTAATTAATTTCTGATCACACTTTCTATTTAACATCATTATTCTGGTTTGCTTACAATCAATTCAATCAATCGGCAAAGAAAGATAATTGGATAAGGTTATTCTTGATTGGTAGTGTTCAATTCTAAATTCATGGAAAAGGATTGAAAGGAGTTGAATAAATGTTGTAGAAATGCGTGCACTGAAAAAAATCATTGGGTGACAATCGATGACTGAATATGGAATGAAATGATTAGGGATGAATGTGAACTTAACCCTTACTTCCCTGTGATGTGTAACTAGTACACATTGCTTCTAAAAACTTGAATATATCTATAAATATAATAAATACTGGGTTCAGATTTTAGGTATTCCTCCGTAATACATTTAAGCATTGAATGAAAAAAATAATATTAATAATAATTATCACTTATCACCCACATCAGAGATATTTTGTGAAAATCGGGAATAAATTCACCAATACAATCAAACGTGTGCCAGTGTGTGACGTAGGTATATTCATTCTAAAAAACCACTTTGGGTGAGGAAACGAAGCTTTTCACGTCTCACTCTACTTCGGTATATGGGAGCGCAAGAAATTGAATCTCAGTTCGCTCGCTTCTGTCGCTTCAATAGCTCGCGAGCTATCGTTTGAGGTAGTTTCTTCGTCAGCCGATGTTTTTTTCATGTTTTCAGTAATTAAATTTCAATTATTATCCCTTTTGACTTCAAATATAATTAATTTAAGCGATTGACTATGAATATTCTTATTTTTTTCGATTTTAAATCGTTTATTTTTACAGGTGTATTGATGTGTATTGAATACATAGCACCGGAACGCGCGATTTTTTTTAGCACAGGAAGGGAAAGGTTAAGGATGATGTGTTGAGTAAGATCAAGAAGAGTACTCAGATATGGTTTAGACATGTATAATGAATGAAGAAATACTAACATAATAAATATGTAGAGCAAATGGTTGGACCAAGTGATACTTTGAAATAAATTAACGTAAAAAAAATCAAAGAAATCGTGGAAGTTGTATGAGAAAGATGTGTGTTATGATAACACTCTCTCCTATCTGCCTACCTTGATAAGGGAATGGCGTAATGGTATGTATGAATTCTAATGAAATAATTTTGATTAATATTTCGTGACGCGGGTTGTTTTGATTCTGTCGAGTGTCAGTATAAGGAGTTTTGAAGTTTAATTATACATATTAGAGATGCGTGCATGGAGTGACATTTGTTAATTAAACAGTGCTTGACTACTAATTGGGATGTTGCTTGGTTATGAGATGATCAAAAAACGACCTCCGTGACCTAGTTAGGAAGATGTCTGATTTTCGACCCAGGATTGATAAAACCCAATTTTAATGCTAAATATAGGTTTATTGTTAGCAAAATATATATGTTACATGTTTCCTGAAATTCCAAATATATTTCAAGATAATGGAAAAGAAAAAAACATTTAAGAGATAAGCTATCAAACGGTTAGGGCTCATCTCACAACACCCCCCAGTCAAGATACACCCTCACCAATAGATCCCAATCGTGAGGGTAACACATGTTTTTTTTGTCCACATGTAAATCAAAAACAAAAAATAAATAAATGACAAGACACTAGAAGGGTTCCAGTTTATTTATTTATTTATGGCTACTTTTGTATGTTTCTAATTGACTTTAAGAAATTTCGACATGGCAATCAATCCACCAGGTTAACTGTATACACCAAAAGTATTATAAAAAAGTTTGTCTTTTCAATATAATATTGTGAGATCTGGTTTATATCCATTTAACAAGCTTTACTTACTAGGAGCTCATCGCCATAATGATGACTCTTCTGAACAATGGAGTACGATATATAAATAAATTCGATTGAAAGTCTTTGTCAAAATACCTACAAATACGACATGGGATGCGATATGGTATCATTCACCGAGCATGATTGTCAGATATTCTGTGAATGGATTACGCCTGTGCAAGGAGCATAATTGCAAGGAATATAATTGTCAGTTATTCTGTGAATGGATTGCAAGGAGCATAATTGTCAGTTATTGTGTGAATGGATTACGCCTGTGCGTATATTAGTTTATTGTAAGCTTGATGTTGTACTTCAGCAAGTAATAAGTCTTAAAATGCAGATTGACTTGCAAGGAAGGGTAACTTTTAAGACGATTGGCAGGTTTAATATTTTGCAGCACTTAGTTAGGCAGAGCTTTATAAAACGCCATTTTGTGTTGATTTATAGTGCTAAAAAAATATTACATGCAGTAAATAAGGTACGAAAAAATAAAAAAATTGATGTAAATTCATATCATCACTCCATGTCCATTGCGGGGTAGGTAGAAACAACAGATCTCCAAACGTATCTATGGAAGCATGCAACTTTCGCCTCTTCCTCATTCATGCATTACGTCATGCACAATGTTCTACAATTTATACTCCTCACTTGACCTTTTTTCTAAATCTGGTCTATTTGGTCCAGCCATGTTTTTTTCGGTCTACCTCTTCCACAAATACTTAGTACTTCTAGCTTGTATACTCGCTTAGTCATTCTTTCATGATCCATTCTCTCCACATATCCAAACATCTTAAAGCTATTTCCTTCATCTTACTTGAAATATCCATTTTATATACATTCATTTATTTCTAATTTCTTCATTTCGAATTTTTTCAAACATTAACACCCAAAAAAAATCTTTAGTACTCGCATCTTTACAGCATTAATCTTACTTTTATAGTTTTGCTGTCAAGCTCAAGTTTCACTTCCATATATCAAGATGGGTACCAACACCCTACTATACATTGTCATTTTTGCTACTGTTGATATTGCGCTGTTTTTGTCTATAACGTTAAGTGTGCCGTTTAGCTTAGATGTATAATAGCCAAAAACTTGATTGATCCAGAAGTGAATCCCCAAGTAATCGAACCTGGGGCGCCTACTTACTTGGCGTGAATAATTATCGTCAAACCATGGCTGCTGACTAAGTATAAACCTTCAACTTAAGAACAAATCAAATAACAATAATTCCTGGGAGGCGAGATCATCTCCACGTTACATAACACAAAGGGATTATTATCGCTTTAACGCTAGATTCATAACGTTTTATTTAATTTTCCCCCTATTTTGCTCCAATCGGTCTCCTCTATTATCACTTTCAATATTGCATATACCAGTTACTCTGTATAAGTATTCACTATAATTTTTAGCGGAGTTATTGCAAATTGTGAATTTAACGAAATAAATAATCCCAATAAAAAAGTTTGGTTTTAAAGATAAACCTGAATGCATATTCTCTTGAATCGGCTTAGTTCGTACCTTTTCTCTATATATTGCGATACTGTGAAGGCAGTCAACACACCATGGACTATGGGAGGAGATTGAGAGGGCTTAAAGCGCCAATATGCGAGGTGGGGCAAAGGAAAACAATACGGGAAATCCCTTTTACAGCCTGTAGGTGGCTGAAAACTTTTCACTGATTCCGCGGAAAAACATTCGGAATCACGTGCGTACACAAAATCACGTGGAAAGTTGAAAAGGACTTTTCCTGTTGCAGGACCGGCTTTCTTGGAATTAAGATCAAAGCGCTACTTAGGGTTGAATATTTGAAGAATCATTATTGGAGAAACTTTGCACCCTTTTTATAATTATTGGTTGACTATAAACAAAATATCAAGAGAAACAGTTTTTTGTTTTAACACTTTAAGACCCGATCAAAAACAAGACAACCTTTCCCAGAGCCCGGCTTGTTAATGAGGAGTTCTGAGCTTTATGAAGAGGTTAGTTAAATTGCTACGCTAAGTAAATTTTAAGAATGTTGTAAAGTGATTTTTCATATTTGTTTAAAATACATAAATAATTTAATTTATTCTCCTTTGTGGAGAGCTACGCAATACCCTTTACACACGCACTGGGTTTCCCTTCTCTTCTTGTATTTAGGAAAAGCCTTACAATTTTTGCAAGAATTTTCTTTTTTGTGAGTTGATAGATTGCATATCAATACATTCGTCATGTTCTTTTACAACCTGTTTGGGGGGTCTTGCCAACTTCTTATTCTATATACCTAGTAGTATTTGGTCCCGGAGACTGTAGTCTCTAGATTCATACGCAAAAATCTTCTAGATCTGCCACTTCACTGTCCACTAATGATGCGACGTTAGAATCTCTATCATAAATCAATTCACGCATGTTTTCATTCATCTAGAGCAGGAGTCGGCAAACTACGGCCTGCGGGCGAAATCATGCCCGCCACCTCTTTATGTACGGCCCGCGAGCTAAGAATGGATTTTACAATTACAATTTTTTTTTAATTTCAAATTATGTACTATAACGAAACGGGCCATTGTCGAGTTGAGGAGTATGTGGTGCTCCTATAGCTTTGCATTCGGTGACATCTGCTGTGACGCCACGCAATTATAATTCGGTAGCATTCGAGTTTGCTTCTTGGTCCACAGAGCCGTAAATATTCACTATTTGGCCCCTTTCAAAAAATGTTTGCCGACCGCTGATCTAGAGTATTGTTCGTGCTAGAAATCAGGAGAATATCGTCTAAAACACAGGATCGCCATTTAGTGAGTGACTTCATCTCAATGATAAATACAAACATCCTGGGAATTGCTAAAAATATTGTTCCTTGGTTATATTCCTTGATAAGTTTAGTTTATAAACCACGTGACCATCGATATATTCCTGAAATTTGGAAGTTTTCATTTGTTTACAAGAGACCATCCCTCGTGATCGAGTATGATTGTCATCCTTCTTGCTGAAGGACAACACTTCTGCTAGTGTTGGTTTATTGTGTGCAAAATGTTAGACTTCATCAAGTACACAGCCTTTATAAATCTAACTCAAAGTGATCAAACTTCTTAGAATATCTGTAGGTTAAATCTGATGCAGTCTTTTGTAAGGCAAAACGTTTTATTAAATGCTATTTTGCGTTGAAAAAGACAGAAATGAGCCAAACAAATACTGCTGAAATGCGGAAACTAAGAGAAATACAAGGGGAGATAATGTATGATAAAATATAGAATTAAGGGATTGGGGATGAATGTAAACTTAAGGCTGATAGGTAGAATATTATCAAGAAGAGCTTTCTGATATGTTTTGGATATGTAGAACCAATTAAATAATAAAGATCAACAAAACTTACGAGTATATACAGTGCCTATGCTTGTAGCAAAAATGGTAGAAGAAGGCACCGAAAGAATAGTTGAGTCAAATGAATTATATTTTGAAAGGAAACGTAAAAAGTCAGATATACTCGTATTGTAGGAGTTGCATGAGAAGATGTATATATGTAGAAGAGGCGAAATATGTGTGTCATGATAGGAAAGTCTAGCGCTCTTTCCTTTCTGCTTACCTCAACAGGGAAACGGGGTGATGGTATTTATTTAAGCAATTTTTACGTTGCTTCAATAATTTGCTGTGAATAATATAAGGCACACAAAAACAAATTCAGATAAATTGCATTGTATTGAATTGCACTTTCATCATATACAGTATAATCTGAAAGGTTTATGATATTATCACGTGAAAAGCAATCAGGAATTCTTCTAAAATAAATATGGGGTTCATAAGAAATCGAACCCGCAAACCCTCGGTTGGTAATGAAACATCTTGTCAACTAGACTACGGAGATGTGATATGGTCTAAAAGTAAAACCAGTCTGAAATTGAATTGGCCTGGAATCAACTTTAAATTGAATGCTAACCGTTAGACCACGGCCGCCAACATTTGATGTTTATCAATTACTGCAAAGGGTGCCGGTCCTGTCTCCTCGGTTTTCGCCTAGCCGCACTGGCCGGCCCCGCGGATCAACTCAGATAATTTAATTCCAACGCCAGGGGCTGTTTCCAAACTCCGAGTTAGTGGGGCTAGTGTCCTTTAGGGACGCCAATAATTGTACGGTTTTGTGATAGAATAGCTTTTACTACCGGTAAAAACCTTTCTGCAGGGCTGTCTTTAATTGTTGTAACGTATTAATTTACTATATTGGTTTACTATATATATCTTTAAGGAGAGTTTGCTCTTTTAACTATCCTTGAGGAGAGTTTAATCTCTTAACGGCGGTATATTAATTGTTATTTTATTATTATAATTATTAGAGTTGAGGAAAATATCCATTTGCATTTTATTTATTTAAGATATTTAAGTACTACGTACAATATAACGGGCTAATTGCCAAGTAGCAATCTGTTTCAACCAACAGTATGATTGTACATATATTATAAAATTTAGAAAATAAGTGCGGTGATTTACGTTATTACTTTTGTTGTATATAATAAAACCTGGTTGATTTATTGCCATGTGACAATGTTAAAGAAGTCTTAATTTAAATTAGACAAACTGGATTTTTTTCAGAAGAACTGGGTTTCAACGGGATACAAACACGCAACCTCCTGAGTAAAAAGAGAAATGTTTCATTAACTAGGCCATGGAGGTTGTTAACATTAATAATGTATAGAAAACAAACTATTCAAAACCGGAATAACAAAAAAGAATAAGTATCAAGAATAAATGCTAATTTATTAATATTATCAATGGTGGCAGAAAGAAAGGGAGATCGGAAAAAATGATGATGAAAAACCAGACAGGAAGGTGTCATATTTTCAATATTTAATTAAATTATACATTTGTTACAGTACCCGGCGGTAAGTATTATAATACACATCGGGCTTAAGATAGAGACTGTCGGCCATAATCGACTAACTTCGGCTTTGTAGAGCTTCGTCTCTGTCGCACGATGCGACTGACAAATCGCGACGGAACAAGTGTTTGAATGACAGAGACGACGCTCTACAAGGCCGACAGTCTCTTTCTTAAACCCGATGTGTATTACTTACTGCCGGGTACTGTACATATTATGACAAACAACTGTGCACACTAAATAGAACATGTACGGTGAAAATGTGTGATAGAATACGGAATGAAGCGGTTAGGTTAAAATGTCTACTTAAGACTGATGTATTCATAAAAATTTAGAAGAGCGTTCTGAGGTGCTTTGGTCATGTAAAAAAATGAATGAAGAAAGACTGGGAAAACACATTATACAAAATACTCCTTTAAGGTTGGTTGGAAGATATTACTACATTGCAATACATCCACAAGGTTTTATTAAAAGAAAATGTAGTAGCACAAAACAATATATTTTTCTTCTAAAAAATGCAGATATATATTATAAAGCAAAAAAAATTAGATATATATTATAAAGCAAAAAAATGTAGATATATATTATAAAGCTAAACAATGTACTTAGATAAATATTATAAAGCAAAAAAAAATGTAGATATATATTATAAAGCAAAAAATGTAGATAAATATTATAAAGCAAAAAAAATGTAGATATATATTATAAAGCAAAAAAAATGTAGATATATATTATAAAGCAAAATAAACGACTTCCATTACAGAAAGATAAATACAATGTATTTTATTCATTATCAATGAAGCGATAAATATTTTGCTCGTTCTTTAGTAATTTTATCAAAACATTTGAACGGTGCTAAATCAGCAATATTTTGCTGCAATAAATCAAACACTTTATGGTTCTGTGCCTTGAACAAACGGAGTGCCAAAAACCCTTCGGCAGCAGCGCAACGTCCAACGGATTGATTGTCAACAAATCTACGTCCCTCCGTATCAGGTTGGCGAACTGCACGGCACTCGAGGGGGAAAACAGCCAGCAGCTTTCAGGTGCGAACAAATTTTCAGTTTCTCATAAATAATTCTTTGTGGAAAAAGTATGACAACTTAACAAAATTATTTGGAAAATGTATTGTATGCACAGTTTATATAAATTATTTCAAGACCACACAAAATCTATGTACATTACACATCCAGTAAAACTGCCTAAATTATTATTGTAATTGCTTTTAAAATAATTTGATCCACGACAAGATTGATTGCAAAACATCTTCCGTCTTAGTGGGTCTTCAACTCCTTGAACCTGTCACTACCTAAAGTCAAATGTGTTAATACAACTTTCCAGAAGATCTACTAACTTTCTTTATAGTTCATATCGTTACTGTTCTCAATGATTTTATTGCCGCAGAAGGTACCTTTCCACCCTTCAATAATTATATAATCTTTTCTTGTACATTTTCTTCTTCATAAACATGGTTTTGATTTCAGTTAATTTATGTTATTACATTTTGCATATCCCGCTTTTGGCATTAGTTTTGATGTTCTGGGGCTGGAAAAGTTGGTCATCAGTAAATTTCTAATGTGTACAGGGGGCGTTCTACTGTGATGTGTTTTGTTTTGATTTCCTATCGTATAGTTCATAACTAAATTTACGTGATTTTTTTATACCTATCCTATATTGCTATATTTTGAATACAGTTTACGTGAAGAATTGATGATTCTTCCGCATAAAACGCGTTTCCTGAAGTGGAAAGAAAAAAAACACCTTTATGACTGGCTGGAGTTCTTGAAAAAAATGGCACCTGGAGGTAAACTACTTTGGTCTACACTAAATTGACTCTGATTAAGGGTGATGCAAGGTGAATATGCAGAGATGGGGTTTCTTGGACCAAAATTGAAAAGAAAGTGGTTATGGGGATATATAAAATTCATAACATATGCTAAATTATGCAAATATAAGCACTATGCTACATGCTAAGATCAAGACCTGATATATGTGAATGAAAGGGCGATCTATTGAAATACGTGGCATAATTAATAATTGATGGTCAGGACACGGGAAAAGATGAATGCTCCAGTCTTAACATTTGACAATATCCGAGGCCTTGTAAGTAAGCCGCTTGACTTCGATCCGGGGGGTTTGCGTTCGATTCATGGTGGGTTTCAAAAATAATTCAAGGGTGATTCAATCCTAGTGAAAGAGTTCCTCTGGTAACAAAACTTGCTCGCACAGAGTACATGTGTAAGTATTGTTTTCTCTTCAAATGCGATAATGTTACTTAAATGCTCAACGATGAGCCGTGTGTTCCCCTTCAGTTATTATAAATCGGAAGACTAGGTTACTGAGGTTGAAACAAGTATTGTTTTCAGGACTCGCTCTTCAATATGCCTGAATCACCGATTCGGATGTTATGTTGAAGGGTGTCGTACAAAAGAAAAATAACAAAGAATGAAACACACGAAGTATAATTGGACCAAATTATTAGAGAAATGGGCTGTGAGCAGTTAAAGGAAGAATTATCAGAAGTAATCCAAGATATATAAAACTAAAAATTGTATGGAATAAAACGTCATGTCCATTGGACTTCAAATCTGAACCTCAAAGCTGGTTGAAAATAAATACTGTTCGACCAAAACCTCACAGACATGAATTGTGTATACATGTAATACAATTATCTGTACAAAATTCTAGAGAAGTGATGATCTTCAGATGTGCGGATGGCATTAAAAAGCTTGTTTTAATAATATGTAAAATGACTCCTAAAATACTGAATATGTGTATAAAAATCAGGACAATTATGAAGTTCTTAAATTTGAATATCCCTGCTTCCCGGAAACCCCACCTGTCCGGCCGCCTCACGTAGGATATCCGAGTTTAAATTTCCTCCTCCTCGGCCTCCGTGTGCCTCCTGCTTTCTACCTTTCTACTTCATATACCTTTGCCTTCCTACTTCATCCCCCCTTTGTACCCTCACGTTTGTGCTGGCATTCTGCACTCCACGCCAGCACGAGAGTGTTGGAGTTTCACTTCACTACTGATCACCTAGTATCGTGTGAGGGTTAACTTTGCAAATAATAGTTTGCTACTTTGAAATTATCTTCATTGAACATTGAAACTTAACGTTGTGTTGTATTATTTGATTTATTGGACGATACTTGTAATTAAATATAGTTTACTACATTTATCTGTTAACCTTTTTATAACTTAAACATGGTGCAACATTTTTAAAGCTTTGGTTTTGGAGTTAAAATTCGTACTTCGTCTGCAAATTATGAGAAGTCGATCATTAAGGAACTTTGAAAATTAGATCTGCAATACTTTTAAAACGTCGACACACTTCCCAAAAATTTGCGGTACAAACTTTGAAAGATATTATATAATAAATTACGCCAAATGAAAACAATCATGAAATGAAAATATGAGATAGTGAAAACGATCATGAAATGAAAATATGAGATAATGAAAACAATCATGAAATGAAAATATGAGATAATGAAAACAATCATGAAATGAACATATGAGAAAATGAAAACAATCATGAAATGAACATATGAGATAATGAAAACAATCATGAAATGAAAATATGAGATAATGAAAACAATCATGAAATGAACATATGAGATAATGAAAACAATCATGAAATGAAAATATGAGATAATGAAAACAATCATGAAATGAAAATATGAGATAATGAAAACAATCATGAAATGAACATATGAGAAAATGAAAACAATCATGAAATGAACATATGAGATAATGAAAACAATCATGAAATGAAAATATGAGATAATGAAAACAATCATGAAATGAACATATGAGATAATGAAAACAATCATGAAATGAACATATGTGATAATGAAAACAATCATTAAATGGAAATATGAGATAATGAAAACAATCATGAAATGAACATATGAGATAATGAAAACAATCATGAAATGAAAATATGAGATAATGAAAACAATCATGAAATGAAAATATGAGATGATGAAAACAATCATGAAATGAAAATATGAGATAATAAATATATTTTCCTCATACACATATATTTCCCTTCAATATGAAAACCATAGTCGTTATACCATTGTTATTATATTAAGTAATTGTTTGCTAAATATTACTTTAGATAATAATTTAAAAAATGTAGTAATAATATGTACGAATATACCATCATAAATCATAACATATGTATTATACATAAATACCATTGTACCCTTTCCCTCTCGGTGTATAATTTTTAAATATTAATGTAACATTAACTTTGAAATTTATCTTTTCGAAAAACTCTTCCTAATAAAGGCTGCAGCATTTTTAATACCTTTCTTAAGGTGCAGCATTTTAATAAACTTTTTTACTATTTTGAATCACTATATTGCATGTTATACGAGGCGTATCCAGAAAGTAAGTGTACTGAGGCTCTCACGACCGGATGGATTTTATTTTCGACATGTTGGCTACACTTCCGTGTAGCCTGACCCTTCCCCTCCGCAACGAGACTGGTTTGAGGTCAGTACGTTGAGAAGTGTCGACGCGACAACACGTTTCGTGAAAAATGTTAAACCAATCTCCCGCCAAGTGCGAAATTTTGTAAAAAGGCAAGAGTTTTTGAGGCGCTGCAAACTCCATGGAGATGAATTTCTCCGCTCCATCGTTACTGGAGATGAAACTTGGGTTGCACACTACACGCCTGAAACCAAAAGGCAGTCACAACAGTGGTGTCACACCTCTTCACCCTCCGCCAAAAAGTTCAAAACCACAATTTCAGCCAAGAAAATCATGGCATCCGTGTTTTGGGACTGTCAAGGCATAATTTTAATTGAATATATGCCTCAAGGGGAGACCATCAACTCTGCAAGATACTGTGAGACCCTAAAAAAATTGCGGAGGGCGATTCAGAACAAGAGGAGAGGCATGCTGACAAAGGGAGTCTGCCTGCTGCACGACAATGCAAGACCACACACGGCCAACGCCACGAAGGAACTGCTCGCCTCGTTTAAATGGGATGTCCTGAACCATCCCGCGCATTCCCCTGACCTAGCACCTTCAGATTACTATCTCTTTACCTCCCTGAAGCTGCACATGGGTGGAAAAAGGTTTTCAGCCGACGAGGAGGTAAAGGATGAGGTGGAGAAGTGGACGGAGGGGTTGGCGGGAAACTACTTCGAGGAAGGCATCAAAAAGTTGATACCCCGCTTCACCACCTGCATTGAGAGGAATGGCGACTATGTCGAAAAATAGCTAACATATGTAGTACGGTAACCACGTAATTTTTTTGTTTAAATAAAAAAAATTGTAACCTACAAAAATTCAGTACACTTAGTTTCTGGATATGCCTCGTACAATAAACCTATCGCCATTTCTCCCAATAACCTTGAAACTTGATTAAGAGGCTTTAAATGAAAACCAGACTTTAACAACTTTTAATGAAAATGGTTACCAATAGGAATCAAATGCTAACCCCCAGGTTAAGAGACAGGGGTCATGTCGACTAGTCTACGGAGGTCGTCTTTTTATCATCTTGGGTTTAACGACTCAATTTCCAATGGTACTAAAAAACTTAATAAAAAAGAGTACATCTGGTTTTCTATATGACGCATTTTTCTTGAATTTTCCACGTGGTATTAAGTTCGTTCTTTCATATAATGTAATAAAATTGTATACATATGGTATATATGTACATACCAACAAGCTTCTCTGTTAGGATAGACAGAGAATACAGAACGTTAAACTTTTCTATCAAAATATACATATTTCCCTTCCTCTACACCTATACATCTTTTCATACAATTCCTTATGTTTCTCTTAATTGCCTTTTGCGGTTTCTATTCCATTTCACAGTATCTTCTACTTCACATATTTCTCGGACTCGGGATTTTTTCTCCATATGTAAGTATTTAGCCTGTAATGTTTGCGAGGGTTTTGATTTAATCATTTTTACTATTATTATCATTATGAACAGACAGCATGAATTATATAAGTGTTTTTATCAATTTTACCAGTCATTTGTTCTGAGCACATTTTTTGTTTTTGCTGTATATGTTCAACATTAACATATATTCTATAAGTCACGATTCGCCTTACACATACTTGGCGTAATTTCAAATATAATATAATAAAAAAATTGAAACACTGTTTAATGCACTTGAAAATATATATTAAACACAACTAGTTTCAAGTCATATGCGACTCATCTTCAGGGATATTTCGAACTAACTTTTTAACTTGAAACTAGTTGGGTTTAATATAGATTTTCAAGTAGATTAAACAGTGTTTAATTATATTTTAATGAATATGAATTTCGAGTGTAAACTCGAAAGCTCTAGAAATATTACTTTGTGTAGATTTTGACCTGATTTCCTTGATTGTTCTAATATGCTGAAAATCATAAATGCTGAAAAATATGCTGAAAAATATTTCGTTCCAAATTCGATTCAGACGCATCATTGATTTGCTCCTTTGCTTTTTTCGGTTTTATTGTTTACTTGATAACTATTAAATAAAGGTCACGTAAATAATAAATTAGATGAAAAATCAGCCTTTTTATTTAAGTTGCCATTTACGAGCACTGGGTGTACAAAACAAAACAACATCTCCATTGGTTCCGAAACAACTTTACTAAATAAAGTTAGAAAATTCCGATCACATTGTTACTTTCCAGTTTAATTTGATCCCAGGAAGTTTTCTAGTTTGCGACTATTTGAAGGTCCGATATAAATTTCCCTCGATGAAAGAGAAAGTTTAGATATAAATCTGTGTTTTGTTTGGAAACATTCGATGTATTCAATAATTTGTCTTTTATTTTGTTTGGAAAATAATGGTTTTTCAAAACTAGTGGTGGATTTGTACAATATAATACTAGGATATTATTTTAGTTCCTTGATAATAAAGGCAAGCAACCTCCACTAAGATAATTTGTGCCATCAATGTTAAAGACAAAAAATATGTTATTCGAGAGTCAGTAGAATAAATTAAATATAATAAATTAAATTCAAAAGAAACATTAATTCTCAGAAGCTGTAAAGCTATAAGTGGAAAAGTTTTTTGAAGAAGCAAGAAACTTTACATTAATTGTATGCGACAAACACACGACATTAATTAACTAAAATATTGATCATCAAATTTTTTTATAACTTTTTCATTTACATTTAAATTCTTTATTTATGCAACTACCAAATGATGCAATTTTGAATGTTTTTATTTTATTTGTTTGTTTTATACTACACCGTAACAAGGTGTTATCGAATCAGGGGTGTAGAAATGACTCAACCGAAGGAAAAAAGTCTTGAAAATGCTAATTAAATATTAGATAATAGAAGAAAGAGACTCGAAAAATGATATGAAACTATAAGTTAACAAAACGAGACAGAGACAATGGTGGAAAGAGAAGTTCGCTTAGATATGAGAAATACCAAACTGTTTAGATTTAATCAAATTAAAATTCTTAATATTTTTGATCGATAACAATTATTAGTAATAAGTGGAGGACGATATAGGAAAAATGGCACACACCTGCAAAAATTGCAACGCAAGATAATGGATTGAAGAAGTGAACTCTTCGAATAATTTTATTAAATTCTGCTACAATAGAAAGGTTTTACTAAACCCACTATTCGAGACAGCTAAATTGTAACAAGAATTGCTTACAGAGGCTAAACGAACCTCAAAGAATTGTAGAGAAAATTATAGGTAATGTAACACGGTAATGGAGTTTGAATCAATGGGTGTAGATATTCAATCTCCGTCAAGAAAAGAAACGTATTTTTTTAAAATACATGGACCAATTTATTGTTAAGTCTAACCGCTATACCAATATGATACAAATAAGCCGGGATATAGACAACTTTATGCTTTTGATTTTACAGAAGCAACAACAAAACGATTAGACTAATTATTAAACAAACCACTTATAATTAGTTATAAGAATTGTTACGTTAGTATGTAGATGCTTACTATATCTAAGAAATTAAACATTAAGATTATTAAAAAATAAAATTACATGTTGGAAATTCATATTAAGTGAGATCATTGTTATAATACATAAATCAGATAAGTTCTTAAGATATATATTAGTAAATAGGTATAACCTTTGGCCAATGTTTGTATTAAAGATTAGTATATTCAATTTAAAAAACCTTTTCTCGAAATTATGGAACTATTGGATTAGCTACTGTTACACTTATCAATTTGCCGAGTTAAATAAACAAATTCAACAATTACTCCCAAGACCCGTTCAACATTGCAAGTGCGCATGATATTAATCGCAGACTCAGATTTTGATCAAAGACGGCATAATACTCCAACCTTAAGAATAAGTAAAAAATACTGAATTAATTTTATTTGTACCATATTGTCCATCACCCTGAAATGGTTCAACCAGTGATATAATCGAATAATATAAATTTCGATTTTTTTATAAATACCTTTTCCCTTTTCATTTGTTGTATTGTAAATATTTACTAGAAGGGTGCATGTAGTTATTAAGAAATTGAAATTATATATATATATATATATATATATATATATATATATATATATATATATATATATATATATATATATATATATATATATATATATATATATATATATATATATTAGTTTATTTTAGGTTTTCAGTTACTTCGCGAACTGTAAATATTGGATTCTGACATCAGATCTACCTGGAGATCCATCAGTAGCTTCCTTACAGCATTTTTTATTTTTTGGCCTGGATGACTCTTTAGTAACATAGTTCTCTGTTTTGGATATACAGGAGACGGTATCTATTTTAATTGGTATTTTGTGGGCTTATGACCACCTTTGAAGGCTGAGTTTAGTGCTCACTTTATGCCTAGGCAACATTCCTCATTAATATATATATATATATATATATATATATATAATATATATATATATATATATATATATATATATATATATATATATATATATATATATATATATATATATATATATATATATATATATATATATATATATATATATATATATATATATATATATATATATATATATATATATATATATATATATATATATATATATATATATATATAGTATATATATATATATATATATATATATATATATATATATATATATATATATATATATATATATATATATATATATATATATATATATATATATATATATATATATATATATAATATATATATATATATATATACTATATATATATATATATATATATATATATATATATATATATATATATAATATATATATATATATATATATATATATATATATATATATATATATATATATATATATATATATAATATATATATATATATATATATATATATATATATATATATATATATATATATAATATATATATATATATATATATATATATATACTATATATATATAATATATATATATATATATATATATATTATATATACTATATATATATATATATATATATATATATATATATATATAATATATATATATATATATATATATATATATATATATATATATATATATATATATATATATATATATATATATATATATATATATATATATATATATATATATATATATATATATATATATATATATATATATATATATATATATATATATATATATATATATATATATATATATATATCCAACAGACTATCATAAACATGATATGAGTCACGAAAGATGAGATACAAACATATATATTGTATCGTATTGAATTCTCATTGTATGCAGTATAAACTGGAGAGTTTATAGCGTACGGTAATCACCAACGAGACACATGTGTTTTTTTTTAAGTAAGGGCACCAACGGGAATTAAACTCGCAACCCCTGTGTTACGGCAGTCATCATATAATTATTAAAACACATAATTTCGTATATGCTCCATACAATCAAAATCTCGGAGTATAATTCATTGAACAACCCATCAATAAACTTTATTTTGCGATGAGTAAATTATTATTATATGTTTGTCTTCCTTTACACAAACATTTACACAAACAACATTATTGGTGAAATGAAATACAATATAAATCACATTGTATGATATTGATAGTAAACAGAGGAATGTATTTCCAGATATCGAGTTTCCATGACGAATGATAGGCTTATCTAACCAATTGTATCCATCCAAGTTGTAAGCCTTCCAAGTTATGTAGCGCTTAGATGTTGATGCAATTTAAGTTTTCCTTATATTGCTCAAGACAATTCCCAGCTTTATTGTGATACATTCGATGATAAATCTTTGATGTTTAAGACATTTATTTCAGTACTTAGGTAATATGTTTTCTATGACTTCTATGAATTAAAGAAGTTGATTTAACTGAAGAAAAAATCATATTCAAAAGAGCCTTGTCTTAAATACCATATACATTTTGCCTTCACTAAATTATATTAAAATTATCGATTTATTTTATTTCTTATTACTTCCAACATTATTTTTTTTTAAATTAAAATTTTAATATCTTTGTGTATTACGCATAAAACAATTGTCAGTGTATTACTGTAAACCAATAATTCAATAAATGTAGTTTTTTTATTGATCAAACGATTCTATTGATACGATTTTGTCACGGTAAATATATCCATACATCTTTTTTCAATTTAGAACAAGTTTGCCACTATCTATTAACAGTGACATTATCAATTCATTTGCATCAAGTACGACTCACATTTGTTTTTTTTTACTATAAAAAAACACGTATTTTCACACTGTAAAAAACATTTTTATGATATTAAAAGACACATAGTTTTGTGATACCAAAGTGAAAACATAACAACCACAATGCAACCACAGGGTATTCTGTTACAGAGATGGAGAAATTTAATTGGTTAGCATATTACTTGGCATAAGGTCTTGATTATAGGTTAACTAAATATGTCAATAAAACATCAAACTTTGATCGTAAAATAAAATTAATCTTACCTGAGGATCATCATGCGAGAAGATAGCATCAAAAGCGAACATCTTGGGTGCTGCCACCCCAACCTTCCTATCTTCAGGAGCAGTGTTGGCTGTGTCACCGCATAGCGAGGGGTCGTACAGCGTTACCTGCTTCTTCCGTTTGTCAAGACTGAAGAACTGGGTCGCTCCGGGCTGGGGCTCAGATATCGGGGAGGCCACCTTCAACATCACCTTCACCTGAAATCAAGAAATCATTTCTTAGTTAATTTCCTCAAATTTTTCATTGCACAAATACTCGTATTATGAAGTGAAGACCTTGAATTCGAGATATAATTTAATTTATACATAAAGATATACCATCACGTTTCCCTGACTAGATTGCCAGAGAGTAGAAAATACCAGGATTTCCTATCATGACACACATCTTTCATCTATTCTAAATTCATACAAAGCTAACGATTTCCCTGACTTTTACATGTTCTCCTTTAAAAGATTATTCAATTGGAATTAAATTTTTTTAACACAAACACTGAGATACCGGGAGAAATGCGATCACAAGGATATTTGAAGCCTAACTGGCCAAGTGGGTACTCGAGATGAATCTTCTGGTATTTAGTAGGCCTGCCTTCATCTTCACATAATAGAGGACTGCTATTATATCACAATCACCTGAATTGAAAAATATACCTCTTAGGAAAAACATTAAATACTTTGGGGTGAGTATTTAAGTCTTGTCTTACTAGTTTAATCTTAAAACTAATGAAATATTTTGTTATCTGATATTTTTAAAATTGATTATTATTTTACCGTAAATGTTCCACAACTACTTTCATGTTGTTCTACTACAGTTAATTATTTCAAACTTTCTGTTTCTTATATTGACATAAAAATCCACGTTGCAACAAAACCTTTATTAGTTTTATGTATTTTAATAAATGCAAATTACTTTATGCCATAACTCAAATAAAATTAATATCGATTACTAATTACTAAATTGAAGTTTATTTAGATGATAATCAAGACTAGTGTGTATTTTTAGTACGTTTAATAACCAAATTTCAATTACACTAGTAAATTTATGTATCATAAAGTTTTCAGCAAAACCAAATCGCATAATTATGAGGCAGTTTCGTTATTTATTATGTCAAATGTTGGATATAATTTGCGAACCGAATGCATACCGAATATTTTCGTGAATCGCCGTAATTGCAATTAAATTAAATGGAAATTACGCAATAATTCAATTACTCACCGACGAACGAAAGTAATCAAAAACCAATATAATGAAAGCGAATTCATAATTGAAACGATGACTTTATTAAAACAACAGAATTAAAAAAAAAAACTGGTGAGATCGAAAGAGTTTTAATTTATTATTATAATTTAGTATAATCTCATATCATATAATTTTGAATGCCTAAAATAAATGATAAGCTGTGAACAAAATTGTATTAACTATCGTCACTTTCATTTTTATACAATAACAAAAACAAATCATATCATTTCTTGATATTAGATCTTCGTACAGTGTTTTCATGACTACATGATTGTGTTTTTGTATTTAGACTATTATGAATAAATCTATTGAATTTTTTTTACAAATTGATGCCAGGTAAAAAATATTTTTTATTAGAAATAATTTTTTTTAATTCTTACGACTCCGGTAATATTTGCCTATACGTATAAGTGTTGGTACCTATGTTGATATCCACAGACAAAACGAAGAGTCTCACAATATCTAAGACCCCGGTGAGATGCAAACTAGCAGTGAATAACAAAATAATAGAGCAAGTGATGGAGTTTAGGTATCTTAGAGTGAGCAACAGTAGCAATGGAAATCTATATGATGAAACCTTGGGACAGGTCAATAAGGCGGCTGCAATATTGGGATGCCTAAGAACACCGGTGTGGAATAATAAACACATGAGAATAGAAAGTAAAGTCAGAATTTACAAGACACGTGTGAGACCGATAGCCATCTACGGAATAGAGACCAGAGCAGACACATCTAGAACAAAATCTCTCCTGAGAAAATCGGAAATGAAAACACTGAGATGTATAACCGGAAACACACTAAGAGATAGAATCAGAAACCCCGAAATAAGGAGAAAGTGTAGTACGGAAGACAACATCAGGTGGGGAAGACAACGAAGGCGATACTGGAACGAACATGTAAACAGAATGCAAGACGACAGACTTCCACGTGTCACCCTTCAAGGGAACTCAGCCGGAAGAAGATTACCGGGAAGACCTCCGAAGAGATGGCGTGACAGCTGGCAATCCACGTCACAAGAAAGGGAACAAGCGGACCAAACAAATCATGATCTATAGGAAGAGGAAGAAGAAGAAGAAGACGTATAAGATTTAAATTGTAACGAGCAGTACTATAAATGTACATAACTGTTCCTCTAATACACAATTTTCTTGAATGAATTGGTTTAATTTCTAGTCTGATGTATTTTTTGTAACAATTTTTTTTCTATTGTGGATCTAACTAGTTGAACGTAATGTGCAAACAAATTTTTGCAATATTTATTTTTGTTACAATCCAGCTATTCAAATAGCAACTTACAAGCTCATTCGTTTAACTTGAAAGAAGTCTTAAACATGACTTAGGGGAAATGTATTCTCTTTAACGTAGGAAGTATATAAGCAAAAATTCAAGGTGTGTAGTTCATTAGTTGATTGGCAAGCGGAGGTAATTAAGCTAGTAAGCAACTATACTAACAAACACCTAGGGGTGCGCTGAAATACACTGATAAATCACTGCATCGTAAAAATGGATATTTCTTACACTTTGTGCTGTGATTTTATTTTATGGGGACTATTTATGTTTTTGTAGGAAGACGAACTAACATTTTTAAACTATATGAAAAAAAAAATATACACATGATTCCTGATACTACATTTTTAAGGATGTAATTTATGTTTATGGTGTAGGTACAAACCATAAATTATCATTTTTAAGCTTATGCGTTAAACCATGTAAATAACCATTCCAATTCCCAATTACATCGGAGTAAAGAATTGCTGAAAATAAAAATTTCATGTCATCTCAACTCCATCTCATATTTATTTGTAATCCCTTTTAGCGATGAACAAGCTTCTCCGCCTTCTGTGAAATTTGATACATTTTGTGTGATTTCCTAGTACTAAAAAGTATCGTCTTTTATTATTAAGTATGTTCTTTCTAAGCATAGTTAAGAATTGTTTTATTGATTCAAATATTTTCAGTTTCGTAAAGTACTAAGAATTGCTGTGATGTTCATATAAACATTTTCCTTCTGTCACCCAAAGTACCTGCCTGTATTAATGGATAGAGGTTTAAAAAAAACCTTGCTAAAAATCCAATTGTGAACGCTAAATATTGATCAAGTAGGGCGAGGTATTACGACAATACTTTTAACAGTTGCTGATACTGTGGCGTGGAATGGTCAGCCTCTTAATGTTAGAGATATGGATGGCGTGTGCAGTTTTAAGAAGCACACATCAATGGAGGTCTCATCAAAATTTATGATTATATGTTTATAAACACTGCATACGTACACTACCCTTAAAACCAAATATGTTATTATTACATATTGGAAGTTCTACAAAGGTTTCATAGTAGTTTGTCTTGCTTGCTAAGTTTTCTGCGGTTTCCTTAACATATTCGAATGCGGGCAAGTAACTAATCTAATGGCGGCCTTTTTTCACTTTATGTATATTTATTTTGTTATTTTTTTTATTTATTAATAGTCTTCCTCTTTCTCTTGGTCTAGGTCATATGACCTGTTTGTGACGGTGGGCTGTCCTAGGATGATAACGTCCAGCTGTCCTTCCATCTTTTCGGCGGCCTTCCTGGTAATCTCCTGCTGCTAGGATTTTCAGTCTTAGCAATTTTCGCAAGTCTCGTATCCTCCATGCGGTCTACATGATCCCTACAGAGGCGCCTTCTGCTTCTTCACCACCTCACTATGTCTTCAACACCATAGATAGACTTTATCGTCTTATTTCTGATCCGATCTCTAAGAGTTCTGCCTGCGATGGAGCGTATGGTTCTCATTTCCGCCACTCTGAGAAGGTTTTTTGTACTGTTGGTATCGCCTCTCACTTCTACCACATACGTCATGATGGAGCGAACGCATGTCTTATATATCCTGACCTTACTTTCAGTTAGCATATGTTTGTTTCTCCATATAGTGTCCCGCAGGCAGCCGGCCAAAGCTGTCGCTTTATTAGTTTGTGCTCGTACTTCACAATAGGTCACTGTTGCTGGAGATTTCTACTCCTATGTAAGTGAATATTATAGGCTAAAATCCCGATTTAGGGTGCCTTGAGGTGAGTCTGCTCTATAAACATCGCAATACAAATTTACCTATTATTATTATTACTATTGAAATAGTTCTTAAAAATTTACCATGTAAAACAAAACCTTTATCATTATTATTATGTCACATTGACGGATATCAAGAGAATATATCTTTACTTAATCATATCTAAAAATGCGTTATTTGGTGAGACCATATCCTTGATTTCGTCATCTGTGTTTTCTTGTTTTTTTTTTTAATATTTCAATAGTTTCATCTTGAAGAATCCGATTCTCTCAGCCATGACATGATTATTTAACACTTTTATTGCAATACAACCAGGCGTCAATTCAAGTTCAAGTCAAGCCAGTTCAAGAAGTAACCAATTATTCCATTTGTTACTTCTTGAATGGCTTAAAAATGTCAACTTTTTTCCATTAATGTTTAATTGCTGGTTCCTTGAACATATTTGTTTGCTAAAATTAATTAAAATATACAAAAATCGCAAGTATAATTTTCAGATAAATATATAGTAATAAGCAATTTAAACATGTGAATAACATCCCTTTGTATAATATATAGACATAATAAAACACTCGTTTACAAAATATTAACCATTGACTGGCCAATAAAACCTCCATCGTAGAGACAATATCCAACAGTTATTCGAGAACTGCTTACGGCAGCGTCGTTGCGGGGCCCGGACCTCGGGTTGCCCGCCCCCGCTCGAGTCCGTCTGGAATGACCACATAAAGGGTCAGTTAAGCCAGCAGCGGAGATAGATAATTTACTGGTACACGTACACCTTTGCACAGATCAACCTCAATCAGGTTAGTCTAAATCGAGCCAAGTGGTCCGCAAGAAGATTTAAAATTGTAAAAATTTGTTGAATAATTTTTCGAGATCAAACCCTTTGTTGATCCCTTTTTAAAATAATATCAAATAATCGCTGTTGAGACTTTCCTAAAATTCAAACAATTTTCTAATAATACATATATATTTGTATTAACAAAGCGCTCATTTTGTTATTTCATCATCGGTCGATTTTTACTTCAAAATAATATCCAATTTTTTTTACGGTAATACGTGATTACAAGTTTGTTTCGGCCAGTGT
>OX463844.1:9249249-9376475 GCA_949825065.1 Odontocerum albicorne
CAAATAATCTACATAAACGTCAATATACGACTATGAATGCAAATAATCTACATAAACGTCAATATACGACTATGAATGTAAATAATCTACATAAACGTCAATATACGACTATGAATGCAAATAATCTACATAAACGTCAATATACGACTATGAATGCAAATAATCTACATAAACGTCAATATACGACTATGAATGCAAATAATCTACATAAACGTCAATATACGACTATGAATGCAAATAATCTACATAAACGTCAATATACGACTATGAATGCAAATAATCTACATAAACGTCAATATACGACTATGAATGCAAATAATCTACATAAACGTCAATATACGACTATGAATGCAAATAATCTACATAAACGTCAATATACGACTATGAATGCAAATAATCTACATAAACGTCAATATACGACTATGAATGCAAATAATCTACATAAACGTCAATATACGACTATGAATGCAAATAATCTACATAAACGTCAATATACGACTATGAATGCAAATAATCTACATAAACGTCAATATACGACTATGAATGCAAATAATCTACATAAACGTCAATATACGACTATGAATGCAAATAATCTACATAAACGTCAATATACGACTATGAATGCAAATAATCTACATAAACGTCAATATACGACTATGAATGCAAATAATCTACATAAACGTCAATATACGACTATGAATGCAAATAATCTACATAAACGTCAATATACGACTATGAATGCAAATAATCTACATAAACGTCAATATACGACTATGAATGCAAATAATCTACATAAACGTCAATATACGACTATGAATGCAAATAATCTACATAAACGTCAATATACGACTATGATGCAATAATCTACATAAACGTCAATATACGACTATGAATGCAAATAATCTACATAAACGTCAATATACGACTATGAATGCAAATAATCTACATAAACGTCAATATACGACTATGAATGCAAATAATCTACATAAACGTCAATATACGACTATGAATGCAAATAATCTACATAAACGTCAATATACGACTATGAATGCAAATAATCTACATAAACGTCAATATACGACTATGAATGCAAATAATCTACATAAACGTCAATATACGACTATGAATGCAAATAATCTACATAAACGTCAATATACGACTATGAATGCAAATAATCTACATAAACGTCAATATACGACTATGAATGCAAATAATCTACATAAACGTCAATATACGACTATGAATGCAAATAATCTACATAAACGTCAATATACGACTATGAATGCAAATAATCTACATAAACGTCAATATACGACTATGAATGCAAATAATCTACATAAACGTCAATATACGACTATGAATGCAAATAATCTACATAAACGTCAATATACGACTATGAATGCAAATAATCTACATAAACGTCAATATACGACTATGAATGCAAATAATCTACATAAACGTCAATATACGACTATGAATGCAAATAATCTACATAAACGTCAATATACGACTATGAATGCAAATAATCTACATAAACGTCAATATACGACTATGAATGCAAATAATCTACATAAACGTCAATATACGACTATGAATGCAAATAATCTACATAAACGTCAATATACGACTATGAATGCAAATAATCTACATAAACGTCAATATACGACTATGAATGCATTATTTTTCGTTGCGTGCTCAATGCTGAGCGACGCGCACCACTTGCTTCCATTCTTCCTGTTTTGGGCCATGTTGAAAGCTGCGCTCGATGAGTATCCTGATAGTTTTTTTTTATCCGTCCATCTCATAGGACACTTTCCTCTTGCTAGCCTTCCTTGAACTGTCCCCGGGATCACCAACTTCTGCAGACATGCATCATTCTTTCTAGCAATATGCTCAAATTACGTTATAATTATTTTCCTGCATGTTGTCGAAAGTCTTCAGGAAATTTCTAATAATTAGATGGTAGAGATGGCGCACATTGCGGTCCATGGTATACGGAGCATCCGCCTTCAATACCACATCTCGAAAGAATTTGTCATATTTCTTTCATTCATCCTCATTGTCCATCATCCATATTTCCTCTCCATACATTGGTATAGAGAATACTAGAGATTTAACTAGACGGATTTTTCTGAGTATGCTAAGGACAACGGAAATGAGAACTCTACGTGCTATTGTTGGGAAGACTTTGCGTGACCATGTAAGGAACGCCACAATCCGTGAGGGCTGTGAGGTCTAAGATGTGGTCATATGGAGACGACAGCGTCGACGATACTGATACCAACATGTACAGAGAATGAATTCCACAAGAATCCCATACATAACTCTGCATGGGGTACCGGATGGACGGCTTCCACCAGGGAAACTCCCGAAACAATGGAGAAATAGCTGGAGCTCAGAATCACAGGAGGACAATCCTGCAGTAACAGACTCTTGAGTCTATAGAAAGTTTAAGAAGAAGGATTTTTCTGAGTAAAGACTGGCTAGGCCAGACTTGTCAAAGCTAATTTGGTCATTCCAATAAATAAATTTCATAATAAAACGCCTCAAAACGTTCTAAAATATTTCAATAATTTGTCTAAAAACGAGTGGAGATTATCACATATCGATTTTTTTAAATATATTGTGGAACTTAGTTGTCAATCCCTGTATCGAAGCAATCATGAGGTTTTGTCACGCACAAGGAATGATTTTTAGAGGTCTCGTCACGAGTAACGCATAAAATTCCTTTAAGATTTCCGAAGGGTCCCAATAAACATCAATATATTTTAAATGTACCAATTTATGTCCGAACGTGCCAATATCATTCCGGGCCTTTGTTTTCTTAACAGACTATTTGTATTTCATGAGTCATAAGACCCTTTCATTAGAGACGAAAACATTAAAATCATTTTATGAACCCAAATTACGTTTTTATCTAATTGCGTGGCCATCTTATTTTACAGTTAATTTATGTTTTTAAGCGGGTATTATCACCAACAAATGTACTTACTAAATAATGAATATTTACTAAATAATTCTTACTAAATAATGAATATTTAGTAAGAATCATTTGTTGTTGGGAGAGCACCATTAAAATCAAACATGACAAAATAAATTTTAGGAAATGCGAAAATTTAAACGAAGCGCACTTTGTGTTGAATTATATTTCATCTAACTACATAAAACCTTAAGTGAAAACCAGACTGCAACCCTTTTAATATAATCTTGGTATTAACTGGAGTCGAATCTGCAACCACAATCCTAGAATTTTAAGACAGGTGTCTTTATCTACTAATCGGTCGCCACTTTGAGTGACTTCAGATCCTAGAGTTGTGGAAAACACATTTGTGTTTTGTCTTATTTTTACCTTAATGCAATCTTACTTTTAAATTTGTTTTTATTTCGCTGAATGCTCAGCTATAAAAATGAAGGGATACCATTGAAACGGTTCAAATATTTATAAGGGAATCATTGCCAATCCGAAAATGGTGTTTAAATAGAAATAGTGAATAACTAAAGTTACTGTGAAACGAAGTAGCCTTTACTGAGACTACCTTAGTTCTAGAAAGACAACACCGAGATTATACATTATTGTAATCAAATCGATGTTGAGTAAGATGAAACGAAGTACGTTGAGATATTTAGGGTATGTGAACAGATATTAAGTGCAAATAAGAGTGGAAAGCGTTTGAAGGTAAGACCAAGGAAAGTATGGTTAGATAAAGTGAATTATATTCTGAAATCGTAGAAGTTGTATGAGAAGGTGTGTTCACGCCAAAACGTCGTGACGTAAAATGTTGTTCCGCTATATTCTCGCTCTCGTGTGATATTGTTGCGTACTCGAGTTAAAATTACAATTTTAGTAAAAAGAACGAAATCGCATGACGAGTGGGGCACGGACCGTCATCCGAGTGACAGCGGACACCGAAACCGGAAAAATAGCAACCAATACTCATCACCAACGCGTGTGTTACAATAAGTGTTTTCGTTCGCCGTGAGGAGCCTGCGCCGACCTTTCAGCCTGAACGAAGCTCCAGCGTCTTGGTGCATGCAGAGCTCAGCCCATTGTATGACCCCTGCACATCCACCACCTGTAAGTACCATTTCCTTTCCCATCGTCTAATGGTGTGGCGTCTGCCTCCCCAAGGTGTATGTTTGTAGAAGAGGCTAAGAAAGTATGTCGAGATAGGAAAGTGTGGCGCTCTGTCCTTACTGCCTACCTCTGCAGATAAAGTATGTGTATAATCAAACCGATGGGGTACACGAATAACTACTGTAACATAAAATAACAGTACTGAATATTTTGGTTTTAGAATGAAGTATTCAATACTAATCTTTAGCCCAAAGTCTGGCATTGTAACAAACATCTGATAATATATAACCAATATTAATGAGTTGTTCAAGACTTACGAAACAAATATATTATATATGTCTGAAATAAATGGGGAGTGAAGAAGAGGTAGGAAATAATGAAAAGAGAAATTTCAACAGAGGAAAACGTAAAAAGTATGAGAAATACGAGGCATATCCAGAAAGTAAACCCCTCCGTCCACTTCTCCACCTCCTCCTTTACCTCCTCGTCGGTTGAAAACCTTTTTCCACCCATGTGCAGCTTCAGGGAGGTAAAGGGATAGTAATCTGAAGGTGCTAGGTCAGGGGAATGCGCGGGATGGTTCAGGACATCCCATTAAAACGAGGCGAGCAGTTCCTTCGTGGCGTTGGCCGTGTGTGGTCTTGCATTGTCGTGCAGCAGGCAGACTCCCTTTGTCAGCATGCCTCTCCTCTTGTTCTGAATCGCCCTCCGCAATTTTTTTAGGGTCTCACAGTATATTGTAGAGTTGATGGTCTCCCCTTGAGGCATATATTCAATTAAAATTATGCCTTGACAGTCCCAAAACACGGATGCCATGATTTTCTTGGCGGAAATTGTGGTTTTGAACTTTTTGGCGGAGGGTGAAGAGGTGTGACGGCACTGTTGAGACTGCCTTTTGGTTTCAGGCGTGTAGTGTGCAACCCAAGTTTCATCTCCAGTAACGATGGAGCGGAGAAATTCATCTCCATGGAGTTTGCAGCGTCTCAAAAACTCTTTCCCGGCGTTATTTATTTTGCACTTGGCGGGAGATGGGGTTGACATTTTTCACTAAACGTGTTGTCGCGTCGACACTTCTCAACGTACTGACCTCTAACCGGTCTCGTTGCGGAGGGGAAGGGTCAGGCTACACGGAAGTGTAGCCAACATGTCGAAAATAAAATCCATCCGGTCGTGAGAGCGTCAGTACACTTACTTTCTGGATACGCCTATTAGAAAAACGTGTTTGACAAGACGTACGTATTATGATAAAGCATGGAGACATATTCTCTCTGTATACTCCAATAAGGGTTACAGCGTGACGGTATGTATGAATGTATGTAGCATGAAAATTTGAGCTTTATCTTTATCACTACGTAGTCGATTAGCATGTATGCCGAGCACAGTGTTCAAGTCTTAATAATGCCCTTTTGGAGGATAAAAGGAGAGCACAATATCCAAGATCTGCAGAGATAAAAGAAGCATAGTTCTTGAGTCTAAAGCTCTGCAGGTGTTGTACGACCATAATAAAGTAGATTATTTAAAAATCAAGCGAAATATAAATAAAAATTGTTCTCATGTTCAAAATTTAAAAGATAACTAAATTTAGTGAATTCTAAATAAAAAAGAGCTCCTTAAAATAATGAGAAGGAAAAAATAAAAAATCTTTTCAAAGGCAAAATATAACGGCCTTCGTTTTATTATTCAAACTCTAAATTTCCGTTAAGCGCTGAATCTAGGATAAAAACTTTCTCACTCGTTTAAAACACAAACTTTCTTAATTCTTGTCGACTTTCTTCTTTTTCCTATCCGTTAATCAACTCACCATCTTCTACTCTATCAGGAGCAAGAATATCTTCATCGGCAAACCCGAGTGGCATTTTAATGAAGGGATCGATAACCTTGCGGGGCTTTTGTCGGAGAATTTCAAAACAATGTACACGTATAATACATTTGAAAGGTTATGCTATTAAACTGGAGTCTTTACTACTCATATAATGAAAGAAAAAGGAAAACTTAAAAAAGGTTTGCTTTGAAAAAGGCTTTTATTTTTATTATATTTTCTAATAAAAAGCGATTAAAAATCAATATTCTATACATCAACTGTCTCGAAGAGCTTCTAATAAACAAAAAACTCACATAAAAATAACAATTCATTTATGTGTCGTGTCTTTAAAACATATATTTTAAATTGTTTAGTAGAATTAACGGTCATTGCAGTTTTTAAGTAATCAACAAAGATCATTAATAACAATAATATAATGACAATTTATACAGCGCCGTTTAAATGACCGCCCGTCTTTCCTCCAGGATTCGAACCATTTTATTGACAGATTAAAAATAATTATAGTTACATACGTTGAGTATAATGATAGGAAGGTGGTTCTATTGGGTATTTCTTAGCATCTGTATGTATATGTTTCCTTTTAATATAAAATTTAATTTTCATTATAGCGAAATTGCATTTATTTAAATTTCGTTACCGCGAAACATATGCTCCATGTCAGTTATCTAACTATTGATTAAAATCATTATTCTTACTTTGGAAGTGTTTTGATTAATTAATCAAAATTACTTAATTAAATACTAACAATTTTACAGTGTTTTGTACCTGCTGTCAAATTCACTTATTGATGGTAACGCCTTTTTTTTTTAAATGTATTAAAATAATATTTTTTCTCCCGTAAATAGGCACAATTTAATGAAGAACTTGTTTTTAACATATAGATACTTAACAAGCTCAAAAGCATGGAAAAAGGTTGCTTCCTAGATTAAGAGAGAGGCTTTTAGATAACTTTGAGATCTTAGGAGGTCGGGAGTGAAGAAAAGCTCAGAGAAGAAACCAAGTTATCAATCGACTTAGAGAAAAATCGTCAGAGGCCAAGGTTTAGTATGAGCTGTATGGCATACTAGAAAGTAGGTCTTTGCGGTTGGGCTGTAAACAGCTGAATAAATTTGCATACAGTTAACAAGGAATATTATAACGAACATGATACATTATTTTTGAGTATATGACACTTTTGATACATTACAACCATTGAATATAGAGTTCCATCAACATCAAAGTTGGCGGCCTTGGTCTAACTGTGAGCATTCAAGCTAAGTCAAGTAAGCGGACGCCCCAGGTTTGATTCTTGGCGCGTTCACCTCCAGACTGTTCGTATTTGTATGTACATAATATTTAACGAAATGGAGCAGCCGATCTAACCGACCTTTATTATAGGGAACATGGCGGCTATTACACGTGGCTCATGATAATTACTCCACTAAGTAAGGGCATATCTTCGTATTTGTATGTACATAATATTTAACGAAATGGAGCAGCAGATTTAACCAACCTTTATTATAGGGAAGATGGCGGCTATTACACGTGGCTCATGATAATTACTCCACTAAGTAAAGGCATATCTTCGTATTTGTATGTACATAATATTTAACGAAACGGAGCAGCAGATTTAACCGACCTTTATTATGGGGAACATGGCGGCTATTACACGTGGCTCATGATAATTACTCCACTAAGTAAGGGCATATATTCGTATTTGTATGTACATAATATTTAACGAAATGGAGCAACAGATTTAACCGACCTTTATTATCGGGAACATGGCGGCTATTAAAAGTGGCTCATGATAATTACTCCACTAAGTAAGGACATATATTCGTATTTGTATGTACATAATATTTAACGAAATGGAGCAGCAGATTTAACCGACTTTTATTATAGGGAGCATGGCGGCTATGACACGTGGCTCATGATAATTACTCCACTAAGTAAGGGCATATCTTCGTATTTGTATGTACATAATATTTAAACAGCTTACAGGAAAAATAGTAAGCCCTAGTTGATCTACAATTTTTCATTCGATACGCTGCCAGCTAATTAATACTTACGTTATTGGAACAGAACTATGCGTATCATAAGATACGAATAGTTCTGTTTGAGTGCCATCACATAACATAACTGCCATAAATGGATAACTTGATTGACAAAATTTTCGGATTTTGATATTTCCACGGCTTCATAGATAAATAAGGAATCGTAATTAATCATTCTCTTTTTTAATTACTGATTCTGAAAATTCATAAACAGAAGGAGTATGTGTTTTTATTTAGAATTTTTACGTCTTAAAACCAATTTTCAATACGCGCACTCGTGACATACACTCTGCAAGCGTTTGCAAGTCATACCATATATTCGGTGTTTTTTTTCATCGACCATATTTTTCTATCAAGAAAATAATAACAAGGTATAAGGTTTAATTTTAATATTGGTTTTTAATTTACGTTTGCTAAGAAAATTAACTTCTCCGTGGGATGAAAAGAAAAAAAAAAGTGTGACACATTTTAGTATTGAAAAGACTAAGTTTCTCACAAAATAATAAATGGATTAAATCTAAATAATTTACTACAACAATAAAGTTATAATTCATAACCAAAAAGCTTTTAGAGAAAGCACATAAAAACTTTGTTGCTAAACTTAAACTGCTCTATATTCAGTACAAAATCAATTAATTTAATATATCATATTACTTAAGTTCTATCAAGAAATTTAAAAAAATTACACTTTGCAACTCTGAAAATAGATCGCTCATTGTCGATGAGTTGAATGCCTGACTCGCATAGATGACGTTATAGAATGGTGCCTGTTGAATATAATTAAGCTTTAAATTTTATTGTGCGGGGAATCGTGCTACTATTATTCAAGTTTACTTTTACGCTAGATCAAAATTCGTTTAGGCAATGATAATCACGTTTGTCTTCTAGAAAATCTTTGTAGAGACAACTATGCTATGCCGCTACACAATATAGAATGAACTTTTGCAAACTTAACTATGTTGCTTTACAAGAAACTATGAACTTTTGAAGACATAATGACACTTCACAGAAAGCTGTGAAATGTGTGGATATAAATATGTCGCTTCATAGGAAAGCATGAACTTCTTTAGACATAACAATGCTGCTTCAATGGAAATTATGTACTTTTGTAGATATAATGCTACTTCATAAGAAGCCATGATATTTTGTAGACATAACTATGCAGTTTCACAAAAGAAAAAAATGTAGACATAACTATGTCGTATTGCAGAAAAGCCTAAACTTTTATAATTTTTTTAAAGAATTATCTCAAATCGTTGTATTTTGCTGTTATAATGTGTGGTATTTTTAGATATAACTTGTATCGAAATTGAAATAAAATGAATATTCGATAAATAATATACGAATAGAAGCAAAATGCGCCTATTATCATTAGTATTATTGTATAGCTATAATTGTGTTTTAATAACCCTTCCCCTACAGAGTGAAGATATTATGATATTTGAACTCATCTAGTTCCGATAAAAGGATAAAGGCGTGGTAGGATACGATTAAGATCCTTCCAGATGTGGGGTTGTCATGCCGACTCCATCGGAACCCGGGGGCATTCTTGCATAAAATTAAATCCAGGCGAATGTTTTATGATATTATCTAGAGGGGGTGCGGGGGTTAGCAACCCCCAGATTTATCCCCTTCACATCGGGCAGGTGAACGAAATTATCACGTTTCGTTAGCAATATAAATATTGGAAAATGCCGCCACGGTTTGGGGGTGACAGCCCTGTAATCGAATGTCTGAGAGGAAACAATTTTTCAAATGAATTCTGTGTAGGTAGGTAGTTTTTTCATACAGCCGTTTCATTTGGCTTTTCAGTGAAGTTATAAATCTCAGATATTATGTTATGCTGTCGCTACGTTTATATTTATTCCGGAGGAAAATATGTTTTATTTTAAGGATATTCTTTTTTTAATAACGAGTGAAACTGGTTTTTACATGTAATTTATTTTGAATATTGTATCTAGTTAGGATATCGAATTTGATAATTAGTAATGACACTACGTTCCTCTAGGATTATTGATCTGAAGCTGTAGAGAGAATTGCGTGTTTTGATGGTCCTGTAGCCAAGACTGTCGGGGACCATGTATTCAGAAGGGTCTTAAAATGAAATGGATCTAGAATAGATCTAGACCAAAATGATTCACAGCAAACCCCCATCGTAGACTAGGCAATTCATATACAGGGTAGCCCAAAAGTCCCCTCTCTTTTTAAAAAAATAAATAACTTTTTCATTTCTTAATAATTCACATTTATTCTTTTATAAACAGAAAACACTTCTTGAAAATAAATATCTAGCATTTCTCGATACCTTTCGACATTGCCGGTTGGTGGGTTTCTGCCTCATCTTCAAAGAAATAAGGTCCAAGAACTCTTTCCGCATTTACACCACACCAAACTGTTACTTTTACGGGATGCAGACTACGTTGGTAAACTGTTCTTGGATTTTCTGTCCCCCAAAATCACATATTTTGTTTATTAACAAATCCGTTTAGGTGGAAGTGGGCCTCGTTGCCCAAAATGGCAGTTATTTTAAGGATGTAATTTTCAAAACTAAATAAAAAAAATTTTTATGAAGTGTGTTTTGTGTTTATATAAGAATTAATGTGAATTATTAAGAAATAAAAAAAGTTATTTCTTTTTAAAATAGAAGTTTGACTTTTAGGCCATTCTGTATATAAATATAGGCCATTCTGTATATAAATATATTCTGTATATAAAATAATATCGTGTTAATAACTGTTTACTTATTATGTTTTCAATCAACTATTATTATTTTTATGTAATATGGTTTATGAATGCAAGGGTGTGGACTGAAAAGAATACCATATGGTGTCCTTGTTACCGGATTAGCCCTCCTATTGGTGAAGGTGTATCTTTATTGTGAGGACGTTATGAGATGAACCCAAATCTTTTGATAGCTTATCTCTCAAATGTGTTTTATCTTCGATTGTCTTGACAAATATGTGTTATTACAGGATATATATGTTATGTTTATATAATACTATAATATATTGCTGCCAATAAATTTATTATTAATTATTTTAATAATAGATGCTTTCTTTAAGTCGTCCTTTACTGTCCATGCAGTGAGACTCTTGAATCAGTTACAAACCAATATAAAACTCGCTCCGTCCTTGGCATGCTTTAAGAAGCGACTGAAAAAACTCTTAATTTCTAGTCAGTAAAATAACGTGTTTCATTCCTGATTTTTCTTTTCCTTTCCTCTCCACCATTCTTTCCTTTCTTTTTGATTGATGATATCTCACTTTATATGAAAAATAATGTTCGGGTGATTGTCCGTCTTTGTGGGGTTCGTGGGCATGTTCTCATGTATATGTTTATGGATTTCGTGAGGATGGATAATCATTTGAATGATTTATGCGACCACGTAACTTGATTCATTTACTTTTGTCTGGTTGGTTGGAAGAGATTGCCGCCTTGCAATAAGCCCGCCAGATTGTATTGCAATAAAAGTGTTAAATAAATAAATAGAAGAGTCAAAAGTTTGTATCGCGATATTAATATCTGGCGCACTTTTATGTTATCTCTGCTCACTCCGACAGGGAAATGGCATGATTGTATGTTAATATGTATTAATAACTCTGATTTGAATATTTTTTAAGGTCCAGTATATCTTACTTATTCGATCGTTTCAAACATGTACAGAAAAATATATGTATAATGCTATAATTAGCTATGACTTGTGATATACATTATTCGTTTCCTCTTTATTCATACGTGTTCTTATACAGATTCTTCTGTTTGTATTACATATAAACTTTCCTTCTTTCAAAGTTTCTTACACTCGGTTCATCTTTATCCGTCTCTCACGATATTGTCTCAGGTTATAAATAGTTACTTGTACTTGCATATTTTTGTCATTACATATGTATTATTGTGTCTTGTACTTCCATATTTTTGTCATTACATATGTATTATTGTGTCTTGTACTTGCATACTTTTGTCATAATAGCCTTAAGACTTTACTTTAAAAAAATGCCAAAATTTTGTTGATAAACATCACGAATAGTCTAATCTGAGTGAAGCCTTTATTTTTGTTGATGGATGAATAATATTAGTTTCAGGGGGAGATAAACGAATGAAGCCGGCCACAGCCGTCATCGTCATAATGACGTTATCTGATCAATTCATCACTCTCCGGACTGCGCTCACCATTAATTGCTCATTGCTCGTTGTTCATTGCTCATTGCTTGCCGGGCATCATTTTATCTGAAAGGATCAGTGATGATTGAAATATCAATTTATTACTATCGATTTCACCCTTTTGGTTAATCTGTTTGTTAATTTGGTTAATCATTTCTGTTTTCACTTATAAAAAAAACAGTGAATTCCAAATAGTTTATGGTTCATTTTAAAGTTTTATTTCAAACATATTTTTTTCTGATATTAAGATATAAATAAAAGATATCCTACTTTAAAATTTGATAAGTTAATAAAAACGTGATATTTGATTATTTATTTTAAGAATGACGCGTTTGTGATGTGCGTAAGTAGTAAGAATCTCAAATATCACTTTGTGTAAGGCTATTAACCACATTTTACAGTAAAAATAAATTAAAATAGTATACTATGAAAAGGGAGTTAAGATTTCTACTTCTCTAAAAAAAATTATGCAAGAATTTCCATTGAAACTTTATTCTAACCTGCTTCCGTACTTGACAAAAAATTCTAAACCTGACGATATATGTGGTAAATTTTTTGTTTCAAAATTACCTGTTTTGATTTTCTCTTTGTGGTCTTGTTAAACAGTTGTAAATGTATATGTCAAGTAAGTGTGAATTGTTTGAATTATAAACAAGGGTTTTGTTAGTAAAACTAAATAATTTAACTCCTTGTCAACTATCTTGAATTCGGATGAAAACGTTGATTATTATTGATTTCAAACTGCCATTGTTTTTTTGTTATCTTATATTAAACGTAGGTTTCACGATTATTCTGACTTATGGATTAAGTTTTTTCTGAGTTAAAACTGATGTTTTATAAACGAAAATGCCTAATGCCTTGTATTTGGAGTCACAAAAACGTACTTAACTTTTGAACGAGCTTATATAATGAAAAATACTGTATGAATTGGGTATAAAAGTAAAAATACACGCGTGTAAAATGTAAAAGTAAAGATGGTCCAAAAAAAATTAATGACAAAAATACTGAAACATGGGATTTACATACCACTCTTTGACTTCGACATACGCTTTGATAAAGTTACACATTCTTTGATTAAATTGTTACATATTCTTTGATAAAGTTTGTTTTTTTTTATATTTATAATATTCACCACCACTCGCACACGGAATTACCTTGTTGAATGAGTAGATAAATTTAGGATTGAGTTTCTTAATTTACCTAAAAGGTATAACTGAGCCACGTTCCTATTCTCAATTACACTAGACTGCGCCGGCAAGAACTGTTTGTTCTCAATAACATACGCAAGAACGGGTCTTCCAGCCGCTATGCCTCTTGGAAGGGCCTTAACTCATCTGAACGGGACTGCTTTGGATATTGACATATTTCATAACACATTACCAAAAGCAAAATTAAATTTTCTTCTTAGATTGAGCGCGTTAGAAATCACTCATCAACATACTTAAGTGACTGAATATATGTGTATCATATGTTTGTGTTTATATACTCGTTTGTATGCATATGCATTATTTTTTATTTTATATAATTTAAAAAAGAAATTCTATGCAATTTTTCTTCTTTTTTAATATCTTGTATTTTTCAAAGTAATTGGGCTTAGCCTGTTTTGAAAAAATAAATAAATAAATAAATAAAATAATGTTAAATTGAGAGTATTTAAAAAAAAATCTTGTTATTTGAATTAATTGCATTAAATCTGTATCAAATGTAAAATAAACAAATAAGATACTAGTAATGAAAACACCCAAGTAAAACATAACTGTACAAAGTTGAAAAAAATTAAATAATGTTTGTATAAACACCGCACGACTATTTGAAAATAAATAATAAGTCTTAATTTTCAATATATGAAACGTTTCCTAACCTGAATGTCTTCAAATAAAGGATTAAAATCCTCGCTGAAATTTTCAAAGAATTCGCGGGATTGGGATTATCCGCGTCTTACTTAAACTTACATCTCCAAGTTTTTTAAACTTCCATAAAGTCGATTACTTTATTCTTACAGAGATGAAGATTTAAAGTGAAAATAGAGTTCTGAATTCGATAAGAATTCATTCAGTATTATGTGAAAAAGATTAAAAACAAAAGAAAGTTATTTCATTGAAAGTTGCGTTAAAAATGCTTTGTTCTATACAGAGTGGTGAGTTGACAGATGTCATTAATACAAGGATAAAAATAATGAATACTATATCAATTTACAACCATTATCAAGGTTAAAAATCCTAAAACATTAATACTGCAAAACTAAGATTAATAAATTACACATTATATATTTCATTGTTCAAAAATAACTTTAAACTTAATTTCAGTAGATCCTATTACACAGAAAATCATTGGTTTTGAATTAATTCACGTTACCTGCAATAGGTAGAGAGGTAGAGTCATGTAATGTTAGATGCAATTTTCGGGCCTATTTTTAATAGTTCCCGGTTTTTCAAATGTTTTTCATAAATATGTGTATTGTGAGAAGAGCTGTTAATTTCTTTAAATTAATGCAGTACGCTAAGAGTTGACTTATGTGGTACATAACTCGTAATTAGGTCTCACAATTTGTCAAGTTAATTAGAATTTTCGACAAAATATTATAATTATAAAAAATCAGTAAAAAGTATCAACCTTTTATTTCATATTCATATGTCCTCAGTAAGATAGATACAGGCAAAATCATCTCGTTTACTGAGATAACGACAAACGACAGATAACAAACCTAGATTTCCTCACATATAATTTTGAAAGTGTCCACGTGAAATCAATTGTTTTTTTCTGTTTTTTTTTTAAATACATATTATGTATAAATATTTTTGTACTTGTCATGTTATATAAAATAAACATAAAGAGTTCAGTTTTTAAACATTTAGTAAATATTTGTAAAATACTTTCGCATTTATGGCAGTTCATGTTTATATACATATTTTTGTTCGTTTTGAACCCCTCTATGTCTTCTTCAATATGTCGTGTCAAGTACCAGTCATTCTGCATGAAATACATTTTGTGCAACTTGGTAGAGGTGCAGAGAAAACCAAATGTTTGCCTTTTTGAGAGTTTTCTTGATGTTTCGAAATAACATTTGCAACTCAAATGTGAAATCAAAATGAAGCTATTGTGCAATCGTATCAAACTCAAATATCTGAATTTTGACAGCATAACATGCTTTTGAATATAATGTAAAATAAGAAAAATTCTAAATGAAAAACATTTCAATACAGACCACAACTTTTCTTACGTAATCCAGTATTTCTTGTAGGAACAAAACACAATTTAAGCAAAAAATACCTACAAAACTTGGTAAAGTAGTACCTTTTGGTTTATCAGAACCAACAAAAAACAATGGTTCTACTGAGAAGTCCACGACTTGAGTTAAGTCCTTCTTTATACTTTTCAATAACAAAACTAAAATAAATAAAGAAATATGTTTGAAGATTTTTTCAATATCCCGATATCACACAAACATATATGATGGAATGTACATTAAATCTATTGAACTTTCAAATTTAAAGAGGGAGAAACAAATGTATAAGTAAATGTAAACTTACCACTTGAAGATGACTACACTGAACGTTTTACCAATGCATTCATCAATCACAGTGTGCTTGCGTTGCAGTCGCGAGTGAATATGATCAAGTAAATAATATAGCGCTTTTATTGCTTTAAAACATTTTCTTTAGATCAACTTATTTTGTTTCAAAATCATTATCGGTATCCACGACAGTGTTTTAAAACTATGTAAATTAATACATTATTAGAGTAAAAGTAACAAGGATTAAAACAAAATTAAGATCGCAAGGACAATAGGGATAAGAATGAATATATGAGTTTGTATTAAAGTAATGAGCGAGGATTTTTTTTATATAAATAATACTTTTTTTTTGTCTTTAAAATGTAGCGTAAAAAGGTAAATCAGTAAAGCAAAAAATATAAAATGTAGATGTATGATGCATTTAAGTACAAAATATCTTGTCACCATCAGATTGGAGAGACATTACATACTCAGAAAGAAAATTTAATTATCCCCACTCAGAAAGAAAAGACAATGAAGATAACGCATTATGTGCGTTCGCTATATTTGATAATGTTTAACTAACATCACCTTGGGAATGGGAGATTCAACCGCTTAGAAAAGTCACCCGTATTCTAAGTCAATAAAAACATTGTAATTTATTTTTTATCAAACACTGTTTATTCCACTTTTTTGTAACGGTATAACCCTACCGGTTTCAAGGCTTTCACCTCATCTTCAGGGGAGCACAATATAAAACTTTTATGTGTGTATAAACTTGTACTTTTATGTATGTATAAAATATGTGTACTTTTATGCGTGTACTTTTATGTGTGTATAAACTTTTAAGTGCTGACTGTGATAATTTCTATATAGGACAGACAGGAAGATCTTTTGAAAAGAGATTTCGTGAACACAAATCCGCCTTAACAAATCTTCTAATTTATTCTGAAATGGCTTATAATTGTCACCGTGAAAACCATACTTTTTCTATCGATGATGCCAAATTCTTACATATCAGTAGTAACGGAAATAAATTGGACATATAAGAGGCCCTAGAAATTTCTAAGTCAGTACATCGGTTCGAACATCTGGTAAACAGTTATATCCCAAGAATCTCTCCACTCTTAGCCGAAATTATCCCATGCCTCCCTTACCCCTCAGTCCCCAACCGTTGAAGCGTGTATATCGGTACCAGTTCGAACGAAATTTAGTATTGTTTGTGCTCCCCTGAAGATGAGGTGAAAGCCTTGAAACCGGTAGGGTTATACCGTTACAAAAAAGTGGAATAAACAGTGTTTGATAAAAATAAATCACAATGTCTTTAAACCTCCACAACGTTAATACAGTAACTATAAACAACAATAAAAACATCTGAAAATGACCTTCACGTAATGTAAAGAAGTTTTTGTTTACACGCTTTTCCCGAGTGAGTATACATATATTTAAAGTTAATTGTTTCATATGAATGAGAAAACATATTTACGGTCGAGTAAAACAAATTAACAAAGGGAATTGATGTCAACATTATATTAACAATGAAGCAAACATGTAGGCACATAAAAATGATTCCTCGAGCACGAACATACGTACTCGTATAATCAACACAAAGATTTAATCATCCCTCCCGTCAATATTGACAGGATAAAATATATTTGAGTTACAACTAAGAAGATTACACCGCATATATACTCGTATATGCCTATGTTAATTATTACCGTGCTGTACCAAGATATATCTCTCGCTGTGTGACAGTTTCATTTAAATTACTTTGTTGTTTTCAATTTACATATTTAATCAAATTTAAACAAATATTATTGCTTGAATTTGAAAATTATTTGGGATCTTTAATTAAATCTGCTTAAAAAATGAACAGGTACAGTTCACTTAAAATATAAACTTACTAAAATATAAAGTAATGGAATATGTGCTTTTACGGTTTTTGTTCACTTATTGCTAGAATTAGAAAATTATTTGTGATCTTTAATTAAATCTGCTTAAAAATGAACAAGTACGGTTGTTCACTTAAAATATAAACTTACTAAAATAAAATGTACGTGCTTTCACGGTTTTTGTTCACTTATTGCTAGAATTAGAAAATTATTTGTGATCTTTAATTAAATCTGCTTAAAAAAAGAAACAAGTATAGTTGTTCAATTAAAATATAAACTTACTAAAATATAAAGTAATGAAATATGTGCTTTCACGGTTTTTGTTCACTTATTGCTAGAATTAGAAAATTATTTGTGATCTTTAATTAAATCTGCTTAAAAAATTAACAAGTACGGTTGTTCACTTAAAATATAAACTTACTAAAACATAATGTAACGGATAACGTGCTTTCACGGATTTTGTTCACATTCGACTATGTGCTATTTCTGAAGTCCAATAACATATGCATAATAAATCGCTACATGATCAGGGGTCGTTAAATTATATTAATAAAATCAACTCATGTTTATATTAGACTCAAAGACGAAAAAAATGGAGAAGTTTTCAAGTATTCTTATTTTCGTTTACAATTTTAACATAGAAAGTAATAAGTCATATGTCTTTTGAGGTAGACAGGAAAGACAGATCTCCGCAGCTCCTTATCCACACGAACAGCCTTTCCTTCGTCCTTAATCTTACATGATCTTCTGTTTCTTACATTTCCTTCAATGAGAACTTCTCCAATTATAAGTTATCATACTTTCCTCGGCTTATCTCTCCTCACGCACCATAAACTCCTGACATGTATATTTGTTTTGTGTAAATCTTTCAAAACTAAATCTATTGAACTCTCTAAACAATTTAAATATTATTTTCTTAATAAAATTTACAACAACCGACTTTTACAAACAGTTATCCTAGATTTGGACTAGCTTGCTCCGTCATACATTGTTATACCAGATATTCTTCGAAATACCATTAGTTTACCGCATTTACTCTGCTCAATATTTTAACGTCCATGCTTCTTTTACATAAATATTGTACAACCATGGAAGCATCAAACATCATTGTTTCACACTTTTTGTTAACGCAAACCATTCATTCAGACACCTATTAGAGCTTTTTTTTATATAGAGAAGCTTAACGCAGGCAGAAGTTTTGGTCTTATAATTTATATTTTTATTATTGTCTTTTGAAAACTTGCGTTTATTTATTTCCAGATTTTTCCCTTAAATGGTAAATAAACTCAAATTTCTTCGGTAAAAATTTTATTCGAGACCAACTTTTATATCTACTTAGCATTTCATTGTGTTAAAAAAAAGGCTTTTTTTATATTTAACTTCGTTAAAACCAACATAATAAAGTTAATAATTCAAATAAACTCTGGGACTTATATGCCTTTAAATGGGCACTTGGCATAGTTTATTTGAGTGTGAGAATATGAAATAAGGTACACGGGAATATATGAGGGATGAAAACTCTGAAAAATATGAAACATAAAAATAAAATATTACCATCAAAGATAAAATATCACAACGTTACAGCAAGATGTAAAAAGAGCCTGTATTGGGAACTTCAGGTGATAACAATGTGATATATTTGATTTGAAGTCGTGTCTAAGATTCATTTTCAACCTACGAAAGTACGACCATATAACTTCATACCAGAAGGCATTGAACTGGTTGAATGTTAGAAATAGACGCTGAATTCACATACTGTCTCTATTGTATAACATCCTTAACTGTCCCGCCGCACCCTCTTATCTCGCCGAAAATTTTCAGCTTCTTTCCAATCATGGATTAGCGCTACGCTCAAACAGAGATTGTTTATTGGCCTTTTCAGTTCACCGCTCCTCTTTCTTTACGTCGTCCTTTACTGTCCATGCAGTGAGACTCTGGAATCAGTTACAAACCAATATAAGACTCGCTCCGTCCTTGGCATGCTTTAAGAAGCGACTGAAAAAACTCTTAATTTCTAGTCAGTAAAATAACGTGTTTCATTCCTGATTTTTATTTTCCTTTCCTCTCCACCATTCCTTTTGATTGATGATATCTCACTTTATATGAAAAAAAATGTTCGGGTGATTGTCCGTCTTTGTGGGGTTCGTAGGCATGTGCTCACGTATGTGTTTATGGATTTTGTGGGGATCGATAGTCATTTGAATGATTTATGCGACCATGTAACTTGCTTCATTTACTTTTGTCGGGATGGTTGGAAGAGATTGCCGCCTGGCAATAAGCCTGCCAGATTGTATTGCAATACAAGTGTTAAATAAATAAATAAATAAATATTCTACCTGTTTAATTTTATTGATACCTGTTTAATTTTATTTTGAGGATGACAAGTGAAAAATCTGAGAAAGAATATTATTAAATTCTAAGTCATAGTGACAGAAAAGTGTTAAAAAGAAAAATTAAATGTGATAAATGGATGAGCAATAAGAGTTTGGAGCGAGTTGAGGCATTCTACTATTTGGGTAATATTTTCCCAGATAATGGAAGTGTTACGAGATATATCGAACGGTGTGTAACAATGAATTACAAAAACTGAAATATTTATATTAAAATCCGGACAGTATCGAAATATATCACAACAGTATTTGGTAAATGTGAGTGAAATAGGTGGTAGAGGAAAACAATGGTAAGCATAGTGAGATCAAGAAAATGATATTTTGAATGAAAGAAACGTAAAAAGACTGAGACATCATAGGAGTTGTATGAGAATGTGTATGGATGTAAAGGAGGCGAAGTATGTGTGTCTAGAAAGAAAAAATGGTGCTCTGTCCTCTTTGTCTGCCCTGTCAGTATGTATGTATGTAGGAATGTGCAAACAAATTAATACTAGTTTTATTTATTTTCAATCATTATTATTGTACCTTATCAGTGAGTAGAGAGGTCGAAATAATGTAAAACAAAAAACTGTTGTTTTTATTTTTACGATAGAATATTTTTTTGCATTATTCCTGGGATGAGGAATCCTAGCTTTGCCTACATATCTTTGTGGGACTATCCAATGGTCATCTTCCTATGGATTAAACATGATAATCTATACGAAGAATTCGGGTCTCATCCAATCTTCGAACGTGATTTTGCCATTAATGTCTTCTCAGACTTCCCCTTCTTACAATATATTCGTGCTGTCTATTTTATTATGAAAACCAAAAATTTTGCGCATTTTCGGTCATTATTACCCAAATCGCTTAATTGTTTTTTTGGCATGAAAATGGAATAAACTTATTTGTTTTTTTTCGGCGCTTGGTGCTTTTTTAGCACCGCAAAGGAAAACTTTTGACAAGATATATACAGTGGAAGGCGACGATGCAGTGAGCGACTGTGTGTCAAATGCGGTTTAAAAAATCTTATAGGTGATACGATACTCGAGGATGGTATTTGCTCTAGAAGGCCAATAATCACTGATGACAACAAAATCAAGGCTTTGATCGATAATAATTTTAACATTTTACGATACTGAAAATATCGCAAAGCACCATTTATAAAGATATGATGAAGCTTAGATACTTGAATCACTATAAATTTTACTAAATTATTATTATACGGAATTAAATTATTATACGGAAAACCTATTGATAGTTAGGAAATTATTAATTAGCATGGTTCTATACTCTGTAATTTAAAGAATTTTCAGTATTTGAACAGGGAAGTAAAAATACCGAGGAATTTTGAAAACTTGACCAATGAAGTTCTTTTAATTGATTTAGTGTTAATTTGTGGAACTCGATTTTAAAACACTTAAATTTAAAAAAATCTACACTTTACACTAAAATCCAAGTTACAAGCCTCTTTCGCTTTACAAAATGACTGTTCAACTGTACATACTACATTGCTTATCAAGATAATAAAGCAAAATATTTTACAATCTATCAATTAAAACTAACATAAAAACTTAATAGGAGCCGACCATCCTGATATGTTGGAAACCACCAGTTTTTTAAATCAAAGTTGGGTGAATATAGTATTGTAGTAAAGGCTGTTTGTTCCGAAACTGGTGGTTCCCAAGTCAGGATGGTCGACACCTATAAAGTTTTTATGTCAGTTTTAATCAATCGACGGAAAATCGTTTTACTATAAAAGCTTGGTAATGCTTGGCGTTTTACTATAAAAGCTATGTATTATGTACAGTTTGACAATTCTTTTGTAAAGCCAAACATGCCTCTTGCTTTCATTTAAGTTGTTTTCATAAAGATTTTGTTCAAATTTAAGTGCTAAATCATTATATTAAATATTAATTAAACAGTAATCTATAATATTCGAAATAAGTTTTTCAATTAATTACATGGATTACAGCTTCGTAAGCATCGATCGTCACGTCTTTGGGCGGAGGTGCTCGGTTTAGCCAGGAACGGGAGATGAGGACAATAATAAAGTTTTGTGTTTGTACACAATATCCATCTAACCGGAAGGGCACGGCACGTTGTACGATACACATTGGAACGAAAGTGACCTTTTCATAGATTTTTTTACAATAAATGGTATTTTATCAACCATTACTAATAATTAGGCTATAGTAACGATAAAATTAGAATTTTCGATAGTATAAATATGAACATGAATCATATCCAAAAAAATATTAGAAAGTAGTTTGTTTAACCATACATATAATATGAACTTGAGATAGGCCAAGGCTCAGGTAATCCAAGGCTCTTACATACAAAAACATATTTTATTTTTATAATTTTTCAACACGTTGACTCATTGAATGGGCAATTTACATAATACGAATGATAATATAATATAAGTAATAAAAGGACAATTTTGCTATAACGCCGTTTAGTAAGCAGATTCTCCTCAAGGGCGCTTTAACTCGGGAATGGAACCCTTTATTAGTGAAAGATAAAAAATAATAAGTTGAGTGTTAGGATAAGAAGATGGGGGTTGTAATCATAAGATAAGGCATTTATCCGAACCTGAGTATGTACATGTATAGTAGAAGACATTTGGTAAGGAAACCATAGATAACTGTAAGGTAAAAATAAATATGAAAGTAATACATTCGGGTTTAGGTGCAGTACAGTGGATGTTTTGTAGTGTTCATATTTTATCATAAATTTTGATATAACCTTCCAAGACGAGGTGTTTTCAACCATCTCAGAATGCCCATCTCTATATCACTCAACAAAACACAGCCTTAAGTTTATATTCATCCCCCTAATCAGTTAATTGTGTTATATCTCATAAATTATCGCCACCTGTATTATTTTCAAATAAAGTAGATATTTAATAACCTTGTATTTATCTTGAGGAGAGAATAGACAAAGAAATTAATATAAACTGTTTGTAAACCTTCTATTATACTGATACATCGAAGTATTTAATATACTCGTACCAAGTCAGAACACAGCCAAAAAAGAAGGTAATGTTTTAACCCAATACCAATTATGACTGTTTATTGACAACGTAGACGATATTATTGTTGCAAATAATTTTTCGTATACGATAATATTGTTGCAAATAATTTTTCAATATAATTGAGAATATTTTCAGTCACTTTTTGAAACACGTTAAATGGAAGGAATAAGGTGGCATCGAAGCAATGATGATTTTGGAGACGATAAAAAAAGTCTATCTATGTTCAACAGTAAATGTATAACTATTCAATAGTTATGATGATCAAAATAATAATTATTATTTGACAGATAAACATATTAATATACTTTTAAAACATTTGATATTAAACTTGCTATCTGGATTACTTGTTTTGATTCACAATAATCCATACCAAAGTTGTCATTTTAATTCAGAATAATTACTCAACGTGTTTTTTAAATTATATATATTTAAATAAAAAAGCGTTTATTAACAATGCACTATGTTTTCAAGAAACAAGGTAAAAATAAAAAGAAAACAAAACAAAGCATCATTGAAACCAAATGTGTCATTTTCGCGCGCGTCAAGTAATTCTTCAGGTTTTCAGCAATAATTGAACGACGAAACTGATTCCTAAAAATGAATTAACGTTGAGGATAAAATATACAAAATTGATAAAAAAACAACAGCTTTTTGTTTTTTTTTATGAATATATTTTTCATCCAGTGTGTGGCAGGTGAATATTGGCGGATCTTTTGTCTTGACAGAGCCGAGAGCGCTCTGTAACCACTGCTTTTGTATGACAGGGCACAAGGGCTGGAACGAAATAGCACGTTTCAATCTGTTTCCGGGTTTATTTGGGGTGCAATATGTTTCAAAGATGTAAGCTGAGATATGTTTTGTTAGAACAATTTCATTGCGTTGAAAAATATGTTTTATTTAGGTGTTTTTTTCTTTTATACCTTTCATAATGTAATTTATTTTCGTTGGACAGTTTATTTAAGAAGATTTTTGTGATTCAATACGTTTCATAACTCTCTAGCATCCAGAAAATTAAATGTTTCTTAATCCAGAAAAAAAAATTCATGGAAAAAAAACCAGAGCGAAGAAATCCAGAAGAAGAATCAAGAACAATGTGTTGGTAGAAAAACTTAAGACAATAGTACGTGGAATCTAATACATATTTTTTTCTGAGCTGTAGTTAAAATTTCATGATTTGGGAAAGAAGACGAATAACTGAGAAATATTAAATTAAAAAAATTTAAAACAAAAGAATTATGTGATTGTCAAGTCCTTAACAGAAAATCAAATCAATTCCTTAACAGGAAAAAATAGTATACCAAATGAGAATTAGACTTAATTAAGTGAAAAACTCATTTGTATTTTTAATATTGATATTTATATACTTTTTGACATTATTTATCTACCAAAAATTACTGCAAGGGTATCTGAAAAAAGTGATTTTTTTTATCTTGAACGTCTCGATTTCACCAGCTAGCGTGCATTGAAAAAAAATAAAATAAAACATGCAATAAAATGAACACCTTTCTTTTTTATGATTTTATGTGTATTCTCATATATTTTAATATATGTGGTTTATAGTTAAGGCATTAACGTTGTGGAGATTTAAAGACATTATAATTTATTTTTATCAAACACTTTATTCCACTTTTTTGTAACGGTATAACCCTACCGGTTTCAAGGCTTTCACCTCATCTTCAGGGGAGCACAAACAAGTCTTGTTTGTGCTCCCCTGAAGATGAGGTGAAAGCCTTGAAACCGGTAGGGTTATATCGTTACAAAAAAGTGGAATAAACAGTGTTTGATAAAAATAAATAATAATATATATAATATTTTTGCCATTACTTGAGTTTTTCATACATTTGTTGTATGAAAATAGCTCACAATATTTACCTTAGACACTTCATTAAATGAAATATGACTCATTTATTATATAAAAATATATCTCAGTGTATTTGAAAATCCTTTTTTTTAATGATCATAAAAGTGTCAAGAATAATTAAGAATACTTTATAATTTAAAGCACATCTAAAGGTGATGTATATGAAGTTTGAAGAAAATGTAGAGTTTTTTTTTAATTATTTAAAAATCAAAGTTTTTTTAAGTTACTAAATGTTACATTGAACAAGACATTTTTTTATTTCACGGTCAAGAGTCAGTGTTCCCTTAAAATTATTTTAATTTCGAAAATGAAATATTTTATCGGTATTTTTATTTGCGTCGAGAATGTCTTTTTTTTATCTTTAATTTCTCTACATTAAAATACAAGTATGCAAATATAAAAAAAATACAACAATAAATCTGAGCAAGACAAGTTTATGATATCAAGATAATCATAACACTGGCACAGCAAGGGAAGGCAAAGCAGGGGAGCAGAGACGGTTTAATGAAATACTTAAATCTAGAACACTTTATGCGAATTTCGCTCACGACAATGTTTATTAAGAAGCTCTTAATTTAAATATCAAAACAGCTATAAAAACTCCGCCTTTTCTCGCCCCACCCTGTTCCGTGGCATGCATCACGACAGGGGTGGTAAGGCTCGAAATGCAATATGTAAACTGTACGCTAACGTTTAAATAAATATATTTACTACATTGCAACTAGCCGCCTGTTATGTAATAAACATACTCGTATATCCATATTTAGGTGAAAATAAAACGTATGACATCTTGTTTATTTATTTACTAATAAACGGTACAATGTATTATATTATACCTTATAAGAATAATAATAAGAATATGAGTGCTTCATATAATATATTACAAAAATACAGAATAAATAAATATTAGTTTGGAGACAATTATAAGAAAAATAACATAAATGCCTAGAAACAAGTAAAAAAAAATAAACAATTCATAAGAATGCAAGTAAAAACACACTCTCACAACAACGCAAAATTTCAACTACGACTATATGAGTTATCATTACAATACGGGGCCATCCAAACGTCATTTATTATAGTTTCGAAATTAATAAGATTTTTTATGAAAATTCTAATCTTATTTCAGACCGCTATTCTACTCGTGCAGAGTTTTAGGTTTAACCGTTACTATTATTGTAGTTTATTCCTAACTTCCTTTCACTTCCGCTTCGTGCTTCCGGAAATCTTTTTTAATTTATTTTCATTATTTTATGATTAAAATATTTGTATATCTAGCGGACTTTCTGCTATATACTAATCATCCAACCAACCAACTCATATTGGATATATTAAACTGTTAAACACATCACAGATTTTTCAAAAATGGTTTTGTTAAATTTAAGTTAAAAACGAATAGTCTATATCAATAATATTAGAACAATAGGAAAGAAATTTGTTCAAGAATAAGGAAGAAAAAGAAAGGAAAATTAAGATGAAATCATATTCTGAATAATGTGATATTTTTGCAAAACTCTTAATTTCTAGTCAGTAAAATAACGTGTTTCATTCCTGATTTTTCTTTTCCTTTCCTCTCCACCATCCTTTCCTTTCCTTTTGATTGATGATATCTCACTTTATATGAAAAATAATGTTCGGGTGATTGTCCGTCTTTGTGGGGTTCGTGGGCATGTTCTCGCGTATATGTTTATGGATGTCGTGGGGATGGATAGTCATTTGAATGATTTATGCGACCACGTAACTTGCTTCATTTACTTTTGTCTGGTTGGTTGGAAGAGATTGCCACCTGGCAATAAGCCCGCCAGATTATATTGCAATAAAAGTGTTAAATAAATAAATATAAATTAGGACGATGCAAATCTGATCTTGCTGCACGTAGTCTAAAACGGTAGGTTTTAGGTTCGGTCTACAAAGGGGCTTTCTTTGATGTTGTTGGTCTTGCATAAGAATCATTGTTGATCTTGTTAACTGAGATCTACTTACATGTCCTATCCATACTAATTACGACCTTATATTACTTGTAATAAATAGTTTTCTTGTTGATTTTGAAAAAAAAACTTAGATAAATATTCTCACGGTAGTGTATTATTTGATTTAAACATATATGAGCATCGTAGCCCTAAACACACCCCTGCATACGTGGGGAGCTCCCCCAAGGCTGCAGCTTCCCACCCCTCATCCCGCGAGTCGTATTTTAAAACGGTTGCCTATAAAAACGGGATCGTAATAATATTAAGTAGATACAACCACAGTCTCATACTGTGAGCTGTTCAAATGTAGGTTTGCGGAATACCAGCGGGCCCGTACAACGTTTCATGAATTATGTATTTCAACATTTAAAGTTGTCTCAATTTTATGATATAATCAAAGATGTTTTTTAATACGATTTACATATGAAAATGTATTATTTAATTTTAATAAAAAAAATCATTATTCTTCTCTAAACAAAATAAACGAACTTTATCAGCTGTTTCACTAGGGTCATTGCCTGTTCTGAGACAACTGGCTTACACCCGTGAGATTAACATACAAACACAGCTAAACAAGTCTGAGTTGTAGTCATTCGTGAGATTTGAGAAATCGGACAATTAATATGGAAATATTTTATTGAAAATCCTCGTTCCTGAGTCACTGCCCACCAAAAGAAAATAATAACAAACTCAACAGACATCACACTTTATATCTTTAATTTTTATAATTACTAGTATTAACATAAAATTTCGCAGCTCCACAAATATAACATAATTATTATTTTGATATATTAAATGTATTCAGTCAATATTAAATAAATTTATGCTAATAAAAATAGAATTATATTAATATATTTCCATTTACATTAATGCCAAAAGTTCCTGTTTTTAGTTTCTCCTAATAATTAAGAATACCAAATTCTTCCTTTACAGGTGTTCTGGAATCCTGCTTAGATCTTGTCCTGAAATCTTGCTTACATTGATTTTTTTTTATTTTATGAAGAAGTTATTTAATCGAAGTCACTAAATGAGAGTATTTGTTGCGTTGTATCATACATCTCTCATAATCATATTTTTTTAGAAGTGTTTTTAAACTTTCAATATTCCAACAGTTCTGATATTCTAGAAAAAATTGATTCAAGGTATTCATAATTTGTTCTAAGTCAAGTGATTCCTTTTTTTATTATACTTGTATAATTGTATTTGCATCTTGTTAAAAATATTTTGAATTGAAAGTTATAACAATAATCATATTCAAAATTGAACATCCCTGGAATATAGCTCTAGGCTAGTGCACAATATTACGTCTCGTATGTCCTGTGACATAATGGCGAGGGGTTCTCAAGCTACGGCCCGCGGGCTAAATTCAATGCACGAATATTCAAGGGAATCGTCTGGCAAATGCCACCGTTATGGAACACACATGCAAATGGTATTGAGCATCTTGAGCATTCAGAGATAAAAACTGCCGGTTGTGGTCTATAAAACTACGTTAGTAAACTGTACTTGAAATGTTTTCATGCTTTTTGATCATTTTGCAAGGTGAAAATAAGTGTATGCAGAGATGCATAAAATACTCGTGTTACTTCACCCATAGGAAAAGTGTTTACAGTATCCGGAAGAGGTTAAATGTCTACAAGGAAACAGAGGAGTATTTTTAAAAGGACATATTAAATTTATTTTATCATTCCTCTTTGACTCGAGCTAACAATTTTGGTGCATGAGGTACATTTATAAATGAAAATAAAACTGTGTGTTTCAAATAATTCAATAGACGAATTGTATTTATCAATATAGAGGATCAATAAAACGTTCTGAGAAACTTGGGGAATTCGGTTATTTGGGTAGTATTTATATAATGATCAACCAGGGTGACGGTTAAATATTTATGTAGATTCATGTGTGAAGAAACTACAGAGGTCAATAAGTGACATGAAAGTATTGAATGGGAACGTATGTTAATTACTATATGCACCGGGCATGGAAGTGTTGGCGAAGAGTGATGGTGAATAACAGAGTTTGATAAGGAAATTGTATGAGAGATGCGAAGAGAAAGATTTGTGAATTAGTGTTGGAAAATCCAAAGTAATGCCGATAGAAAAATGTGGAGTGTACATGGAGAATACATGTAGTGGCATCGAAGAAGAGCACGCAGATATGGTTAGGGCATGTGGAACGAATTAATGAATGAGACTAACAAAACTGAGTGCAAATATGCATTATGTATATTGTATTATACTTTCATTGCATTACAGTACAATCTGGCGGATTTATTGCTATGAGGCAATCTCTTCCAACCACCCATAAAGTTGTAAAAGCAGACAAGAACTCTTTTTAATTTTAATATGTACAAATGGGAATCGAACCAGATATCCCCGAGTTATAAGATACTCGTTTCACTAACTACGCCACGGAGGTCGTCTACAAATATTCAACATTCGTAACTCCCACACACTCAAATACAAATTCTTTCTTCAGTCAGATTTGCCTGATTTGATTTTCTATTATTTGAATGTTACTTTTATTTAAATATTAAATATATTGTACCTAAGATAAAGTCATGTATATTAAATATATATATGATATTTTAATAAAACAAAAGTTGATTGCAAATTGATGCAAATCAATAAGTACATTTCACTAGAATGTGTTGAAAAAAATATGATAGAAATGATGCGATGCAATATAGAGGAAGAAGGAAACAGATGGAATAGTTGAAATTAACTTTATATTTTTTTAAGGAAAAAAATGTTATTGTTAGCTTAATTGGTAATAACAAATATATATGAATATTCGTTTTGAGATTCATAAAGGGTCCTTCAAATTGAATGGTTTTTTTTAATTCAATTTTTTTTTAATTTCTTGAATAAAACACACAATTTGCTTTGATTTCAAAAAACTTTTTAATGGTCATTGAAGTATAATGTATGACATTTAAACACAAAAAAAGCATTATCTGCCAAATGTCCACCTCTTGCAGATCCACAGATATCCACTCTTTTGTCAACATTTTCGATGACATTTTGGCATAATTGCGGTTCTAACTCACCAATAATGCGAATAATTTCGTTCTTCAGCTTAGGAATTGATGAGGGGTCATTTTTATATACCTGGCTTTTCATGTAATCCCAGAGAAAATAGTCCAACGGTGTCAGATCACATGATTTTGGTGGCCAATCAACATCTTCTCAACGCGTTGTTGTATTGTATACGACTCCATTTTTATAAATGTCATACATTACACTTCTCAAATATCACAAGGACCCACCTGTGTTTTATCCAAGAATAAAAAAAAACGCTTAATTTGAAATACCCTTTAGAAACACTTCAATTTTTTGACGTTTCTTATTTACAAAATATATTTGGTTAAAAATAAAATAGATAAAAAATACTATTTTTTCAGTATCATTTAGAAAAATAAAATACAGTATCGTTAGTAAGACACCTGCTTTCCACTCTGGAGGTTACATGTTCGATTCCCGTAGGTACACTGTTTTTAAAAAGGGTAATTGTCTGATTTAAATTTCAGGCGTCTTTAACATTTTTCTTTTTGGTTGTGAGAGATTGCCACATGGAACGTAATAAGTTTGCCAGGATTTTTTGTACATCACGTAAACCTAAAACAATACAGTACAAATATTAAAAATTATATTGATTTTACATTACGTTCTCTCTAGCGAAGCAAAAAATGTATAAAAATAAAACACATCTTCTAGATACCTGAATTCTATCTACAAGTATGAGTTCATCATGAAAAGAAACGTATTCAACGATCATGAGAAGATTTCATAAAAAAAAAGAGAATAAACCTTCTCGCATGCGATAAAAAACCGAAAAGAAAAATCATAAACGCATGTTTTACGATGCTGTAAACCTCTCGCATAAGATTTATTTTCGCCACTCATCTGAGCATTTCTCTTCGGCAATCACGCTCACTGTACACTTTTATCGCGGGGTACTTATCTGGGATGGTGGGGAGAATGATCACACCCACCATGGACAGTTAGTACTTGTTTGGTTTATATGGTCAACATTTTTTATGTATTTTCGAAAGTATTTTTATTTATATATTGTATTTGTATAAATATTATAAAATTCTTTCGCAATGTGAATAAACTCTAGAAAAAAAATATTTGATTACTGCTACGCTTGATAATGATCAAAAAATTATAATTTGTATAGCGTTATTTAGAAAGGCGTTTGGGACTCGAAACTCCTGTTATTAACAGATTAGAAATATTAAAAAATAAATATATATGAAGTTGAGTCTGAGAATAGGTAGGTAGTGGCTGCGGCTATTAGAATTAAGTACTTTTGTTTCCGCATATGTTTAGAAAAACATATTTGGTAAGAAAACTGCACAAACTTCACAATGGAAGACACACTACAAAGAAACCTTCCATAATCTTTGAATATTTGATGAAAAAATTCAATTTCACTTTCGAGTAATAATAATAAAAGGACAATTTATTGAACGCCCTTTAGAGAGCAAACTCTTCTCAAGGGCGCTTTAATTCAGAATGTTAAATCACTTTTATTATTTAAGACATGTATGTCAATTTTTACTGAAAATGATTCTTTGATTAAATTAGTGCGACATACACGTATATTAAAACATACAATATGTAACATTTCAAATTCGAAAATGTTAAAGATGTATTTATTTTCCCTTATATTTTTTGTTTAAGAAACAATGGAAAAATTAAGTAAAATGATATTTCATGATAAACAACTGTGTAGTGAAGGAAAAACTCGTACTTTCGTTATCCTGTAGCGAAATTTAAAATTCATGACATGCAGTATCCTATCGGAATGAATTCCCTATCAGCAATGCTCACCAGCAAACTTTTCCAACAAACATGCAATTTGTCAGCCATTGGATCGAAACTTTCCTCGATCAGGCCTCAAGTTCGATCAACTTCAAAAGAGGCGTACCTTTATCTTTCTTCGAGACTTCTTGCATAAGCTTGCTAAAGCCTTTTTATTCTAACGAAAGCTGCACTTGGTTTTAGTTTAAGGACAGGGTCTACAGTAAAGGATAGGAAGGACGAATCCCCTCAGATAGGCAGTGTCGTAAAGTGTGACCTTTTTACAGCACAGCAATGCGACACAATTACCTTAAGATATAAAGTGTATAAGTAAATATCTATTTTCTATGTTAATACTAACAATAGTTGGCAAAAAGGACCCAACCAACATTTCACATGAGCACAGGATAGTTCATAATTAATTATTCACGATTACGGGTATCACCATATTGCATCGCATTTTAAATGGAAAAAAATAGCTCTGTGGGTGGGTTTCCATTTGTATTAACATAAGACGTTCATATATCTCTTTTAAAAATTGAGAAATATTTTTGAATGATTGCCATATTTTATTTCTGAGGAATTATTAAATATCAAGTGAAATGGATTTTTTACGGTTTTCGAGGTACTGTGATTTAAAAAAATATAGAGTTATGTTTCCTTATTTTTCTTATCACACTTTCATTTTATACTGTATAACTTAGTAGGCTTATTGCCATGTTGCAATTTTTCCCAACCAACTAGAAATATATATTTTCTTATATATTTTATCGTTATATCATCAAGCTTCACGGCAGCAATCGAATGAACGTAATAGATTTTGACGGTTAAGAAATTTTAAGATTTGTGAAATATCGCTAATTATTATTTTCCTTTCACATGGTATCCTTCAACATATCTGAATTAGTGATTCGGACATATTTAAAAGCAATATCGGGAGACAATAGTGTATTTGGCTCCAGTAGTTAAGTCTTCTGATTTAGAACCACTGGAGGGGGCGAGGAACTCGCAGTTTGCTATCGCATATGAAGGAGCAACAACACTCAGTGCGTGCGAGTATTATTAACAGACTGGAATCTTAATTTTTTTGGTACCATTGGGAATCGAACCTGAAACCTCTTGGTGTAAGCCAAGTATCTTACCAACTAGGCCACGAAGGTCCCCAATTATTGAAATCGTAATGTTTTTTTTTAAATCACACTAAAAAGTAGCACTATTTACTCGCAAATAAATTTTCAAGACACATTTACGAATATTGAAAAATATATAAACATTTACTATATTATTTTGAGATAGTTCGTGATTGAAACATAAAAATATATAAGCATTTACTATATTATTTTGAGATAGTTCGTGATTGAAACACATGAAATAATACATTCTAGTTATAATTAATTAAAACAAAAGTGTTGCAAAAATATCCATCCAAGGTTCTATGAAAAGCATTTTATCAAATTTCCATGGTAATATATTAATTTTTTTAGAATTCTCCCTATAATACTGTATAGTAACGCACACGCTATGCTAACGGATCTCCCATAAATACAAAGGATTATGATCGGATGGGGACACATGAGGATGTTTCACAGGACACGGCCATCCTGAAGGCTCTACATTGGTAATAAAATAATTGAAAACATCTAGACTGTTAAGATATTCAAAGGAAACTCGTTTGAAAGTGTATTTATTTACGCTGTTTTATTTACCAATTCACTACTTTCAACAATGTTCTTTAGGAATGAGAATTTCTTTATTTTTGTGTAATCCGTGTTTACGTAATTTAACCATTCTGAAGGAGTAAATATTTAAATACTTAAAAAAGTTTTTTAAGTATTAGAGAACATCAAAATAAATAAAACTCATTTTGCCATTAAAAAAAGCTTGATTCAAGTAATTCATCACTTGATGAAATCATGATGATATACGAGTATGTGTATGGGTGCAAGATGAAAATAATTTACAAACCATCACATCACTTCCTTGTCGGGGTAAACGAAAATGACAGAGCGCCCGACTTATTCTTCCCCTCTTGTACATCCATAAACCATCTCATACAGCTCCTACGACTTCTCTGACATTATACATTTTATTATTTTAAAATATCATTCACTTGATCCAACCATACTTTCCTTGATCTTCGTATCTTATGCTTTCTATTTACAGTTGCACTGTATATGAAGATGTTTTAAAAAGTACATAAAATACTTACTATTTAATTATGATGAAAAAACTTTCGGTAAAGCGACAAACGATAAAGTATAAATAAATATTAGTCGACTTAACAATTTTATTTGTTTATAAATCAGATTCTGCTACACTGTATAGTAAAAATATAAAAATAATTGAAAAAACTTGTTAGAGATTATTAAGATTCTACCAAATTTATCATCAAAAAATAAAAATAGAGAAAAACCTATTGCGCACTTTGAAAGTAAAAATTTGTAAGAGATAAAAAAGTATACAAAAAGCTTCAATAAAAAGCTTTCCTTACAGGGTTTTAAAGGGTATTTGTACCAAATTTATGACTCGTAAATTTTCTGATCGATAACCGGGCAAAAATAAGCGAGGGTGGCTCAAAACTTGGTACATCAGAGACGTAACGGTCTAGCAAAGCTGTCCTAATCTCGTCTAAGCTGTACAAACAATACGGAGAGGACGAAGGTCTGGATCGAAGGATTGGAAGAAATTGGATGAACACAAGTGAAGAGCACTTTACGTCGCTGATTACGGAAGATGTTTACGAGCTACTGAGTTTGCTTCATCCACTAGATGGGATTTTCATTTGCTGTACAACTGTAATAAATGGTTATAAATGAGATTTATTTGGGAATTAAATATATATTCTGGTAAATAAAGAAATGGATTCAAGACACCCTTTTTTAATAATTACAAATATTTTTTATTGTTTACCTATATTTTACTCTGAGTGACGATTGTATTCATTTAATGGATTTTGTATTATTTACCTCTATTTTACTCTGAGTAACGATTGTATTCATTTAATGTATTTTCGATGTTTAGAAAGAAGGAAATTTCATAAGGATGTAGATACAGTATATGGAGCTTTCATATAAGGGGATGCTTGGACTGGTTGGGTCGAGACGGAAGAGTGAGCTAGAGATTTAGATGGAGCTACAACCCTGACTCGAAAGGGGTTGAAAAAGGCAATGATGATCATGTTCTTGTAACAGTGATTTACTTATCGTGATAATACTTGTTTTATAAATATGCGAACTCAAAAAAGAGAGTGACAATCTCTTCCAACGAACTATAAAGGTGTTTAAATAAGTCTTAGTTGAAAACCAGTCTAGAATACTTTAAAAAAAACCTGGGTATCATCAAGAATCAAACCCGCAACCTTAATGTTGCAAGGCAGACTTTTACCAACTAAAGCATATAATTTGTCATTATAATAATAATATTATAATAATTTTTCAAACAAGTTAATATCACAATAAAATAAATACAATCTGAAAAATAAATAAATACTTCCCTGAATATAAAAGAAAACCACATTGATGCTCATCTATATTCGGTGTTGAATAATTTAAAATAAAAAAACGGATTTTTACAACCCTTAAATTATAAAATATAAAAAAAAACATTTCACACGATTGTGCGTATTTCTGAGAAAATATTGTATATTTGTTAAAATATTTTTAGTAGGTAGTCAAAAATGAGTCGTACGAGTAAATGTACTAAATTATAAAAAAACTTTTAAGATCGTGTTTTCAATGATTGTAAGGTCTTTTTGCGATTTTGTAAATGCTAATTTTTCTTCCATTAATGGTTCTTTAACCCAGATTGCTTTCATCGTTTCGATAGCTGATTTATTCATTTATGCAAAATGGCAAAGGGGATGACGAAGGGGCAGGAGCAAATCTCTGATAGAAATTGCGTGGTGCAGGTACCCGAGTGAGATCTCAAATAACGAGAGAATTTTAATTGCTGGGGCCGGAAAGGAATGGAATTGCCGGTAAAAGTTCCAACTTTGCTCTAAGGACTAACTTTGAAGACATTTTTAGATTTTAAGTTTATAATTTACTGTGTTCATAAAAATCTTTTAAGGGTATTATTAGATATTTGTAAAAAAAATGGAAAGAGTAAATATGAATTGTGTACTATTTTTTAAGCTAGATAAAATGCTTTGAATTCGATAGCTGTGTAAGAATATCTTATGAAATTAAATATTTCCTCTCGAAACTAGCCGGCTTTAACTAAACTAGTCGAAAAAGTATTAGTGTTTTAATACAAAGTGTAAATCAATCTGTCAAAACTAGTTGGCTTAAATAGTATTAGTGTAATAATACAAAGTATAAATCAATCTGTCGAAACTAGTCAGCTTGCATAGTATTGGTGTTTTAATTCAAAGTGTAAATTAATCAGTCGAAACTAGTCGGCATACAGTATTAGTGTTATACAAAGTATAAACAAGTTGTTCTAAATAGTATTAGTGATAATACGAAGTATAAATTAACCTGTCGAAACTAGTCGGATTAAGCAATACGAGTATAAGTGTTATGATTCAAAGTATGAAGATAACGTCGATTGTAGTTGCATAAGTGTTATAATAAATACAAAGTATAAATTAATCTGTCGAAATTAGTCGATTTAAGTTATATAACGTTATTTATAAACACAGTGTATAAATCAATCGGTTGAAACTAGTTAGCTTAAATATAATAGTATATGTTATACTACAAAGTTTCAAGATTATCTCTCAAGTATAAGTGATCATTCTATCTTTATGAGGTTGATATAAGCCACCTCCACCAGTTAGCGATGTATTTTTTTTCTTTTCACTTTGTCAACCTTTTCCAAAAGTTAATTTCTTACAAAATAATCATTGTCAATGATGAATCGATGACTCGTGTAGCATTGTTTCATGATAAAATATCAATTCCAGAGGGTTATTGTTTTTGGATTTACAAAAGCTAACACATAGGAATGACGCTTGAAAGTATATCAGTAGGTTAATAAAAATGAAAAACAAGTCTACTATTAATAAAACTATTGGCGTTGAAAATGCTGCCTTTGACGTTCGGATAACTATCTAAAATATCACATTTTAATGACGTAGGATCAAACATTCGATGGACTGGTAAACATTTTCTCCATTAACGTATAACATTGAAGAAAGTATCAAAAGCTTTAATTTTAAAATAATGAAAACATATCGGAATGCTTCCATTGTATTTTTAAAATATGTGTCTAAGCTTTGGCGGGAGCCGAACTTCGAGGTCAATCTCATCGAATCAATTTATTATTCCAAATCGATCGAACATGGTGAGGTATAATAATACTATACCAGGGTTATTGCCGTTGTTGATTCTATAGCGTGGAATTAGTCTACCTCTAAGTATAAGATATATGGTTGGTGTGTGTAGCTTCAGAAAGGACTTGAAGACAACTCATTACATTATTATCAAAATTTATGATAATATATGAACACATATACATGCACACTGCACCCCGCATAAAGTTGGTTGTTTCAATATCGTATATCAAAAGAGCTACAAAAGATTCTTATTACTATGCGTATCCAGAAAGTAAGTGTACTGAGGCTCTCACGACCGGATGGATTTTATTTTCGACATGTTGGCTACACTTCCGTGTAGCCTGACCCTTCCCCTCCGCAACGAGACCGGTTAGAGGTCAGTACGTTGAGAAGTGTCGACGCGACAACACGTTTAGTGAAAAATGTCAACCCCATCTCCCGCCAAGTGCAAAATTTTGTAAAAAGGCAAGAGTTTTTGAGGCGCTGTAAACTCCATGGAGATGAATTTCTCCGCTCCATCGTTACTGGAGATGAAACTTGGGTTGCACACTACACGCCTGAAACCAAAAGGCAGTCTCAACAGTGACGTCACACCTCTTCACCCTCCGCCAAAAAGTTCAAAACCACAATTTCAGCCAAGAAAATCATGGCATCCGTGTTTTGGGACTGTCAAGGCATAATTTTAATTGAATATATGCCTCAAGGGGAGACCATCAACTCTGCAAGATAATGTGAGACCCTGAAAAAATGCGGAGGGCGATTCAGAACAAGATGAGAGGCATGCTGACAAAGGGAGTCTGCCTGCTGCATGACAATGCCAGACCACACACGGCCAATGCCACGAAGGAACTGCTCGCCTCGTTTAAATGGGATGTCCTGAACCATCCCGCGCATTCTCCTGACCTAGCCCCTTCAGATTTCTATCTCTTTACCTCCCTGAAGCTGTACATGGGTGGAAAAAGGTTTTCAACCGACGAGGAGGTAAAGGAGGAGGTGGAGAAGTGGATGGAGGGGTTGGCAGGAAACTACTTCGAGGAAGGCATCAAAAAGTTGATACCCCGCTTCACCACCTGCATTGAGAGGAATGGCGACTATGTCGAAAAATAGCTTACATATGTACTACGGTAACCACGTAATTTTTTTGTTTAAATAAAAAAAATTGTAACCTACAAAAATTCAGTACACTTACTTTCTGGATATGCCTCGTAGTTCGTCATCTCTTGATAAATTTTCTGCGATTTTCTTACCAAATATGTTTTTTTTTAATATATGACAATCAAATGACCGCAGCAGCCACCTTGCTATCCTTATATTGAACTTCTTATATTTTGTGTAATATTCTTAAGTTTTCCATAATATTGGATTAGATTCTACAAAATAAAGGTGAAAATATCTTTTTAAAGAACGCCCTTCAGGCGAGTTTGCAATCCAAACAGAGTCATTGAAATATTCCTTTTCTTATTGTTAATCATTAGCAGTCGATTAATGAACGATAACTAACATGATTTTATTTTACATATAACTAAATAAAATACTATGACTATACGTGTTTTTCTGAGCTACAATCAAATTTAATCAATGAACGATAACTAAAATGTTTTCATTTTACAAATTACAATAATTAAATTAAATACTATGACTATAGGTGTTTTCCTGAGCTTCAATCAAATGCAATCAATGAACGATAACTAACATGTTTTTATTTTACATATAACAATAATTAAATAAAATACTATGACTATAGATGTTTTCCTGAGTTACAATCAATGAACGATAACTAACATGTTTTTATTTTACAAATAACAATAATTAAATTAAATGCTATGACTACAGATGTTTTCCTGAGCTACAATCAAATTCAATCAATGAAAGTTAACTAACATGTTTTTATTTTACAAATAACAATAATTAAATTAAATACTATGACTATAGATGTTTTCCTCAGATACTCGTACAATCAAATTCAATCAATGAATGATAACTAACATGTTTTTATTTAACAAATAACATTAACTAAATTAAATACTATGACTATAGATGTTTTCCTGAGATACTCGTAAAATCTAACTCAACCAATGAACGATAACTAACATGATTTTATTTTACAAATAACAATAATTAAATTAAATACTATGACTATAGGTGTTTTCCTGAGCTACAATCAAATACAATCAATGAACGATAACTAACATGTTTTTATTTTACAAATAACAATAATTAAATGAAATACTATGACTATAGATGTTTCCCTGAGCTACAATCAAATGCATTCAATGAACGATAACTAAAATGTTTTCACTTTAAAAATAACAATAATTAAATTAAATACTATGACTTTAGGTGTTTTCCTGAGCTTCAATCAAATGCAATCAATGAACGATAACTAACATGTTTTTATTTTACATATAACAATAATTAAATAAAATACTATGACTATAGATGTTTTCCTGAGCTACAATCAATGAACGATAACTAACATGTTTTTATTTAACAAATAACATTAACTAAATTAAATACTATGACTATAGATGTTTTCCTGAGATACTCGTAAAATCAAATTCAATCAATGAACGTTAACTAACATGTTTTTATTTTACAAATAACAATAATTAAACTAAATACTATGACTATAGATGTTTTCCTGAGATACTCGTACAATCTAATTCAATCAATGAACGATAACTAACATGTTTATATTTTACAAATAACAATAATTAAATTAAATACTATGACTATAGGTGTTTTCCTGAGCTACAATCAAATACAATCAATGAACGATAACTAACATGTTTTTATTTTACAAATAACAATAATTAAATGAAATACTATGACTATAGATGTTTCCCTGAGCTACAATCAAATGCAATCAATGAATGATAACTAACATGTTTTTATTTTACGTATAACAATAATTAAATAAAATACTATGACTATAGATGTTTCCCTGAGCTACAATCAAATGCAATCAATGAACGATAACTAACATGTTTTTATTTTACATATAACAATAATTAAATAAAATACTATGACTATAGGTGTTTTCCTGTGCCACAATCAAACCAGTTTTCGTTCGTTAAGTTCGCACCAGAGAACTTCCTCATTCCACCAAATCTTAACGAACGCACCCCGCTTCAAAACTTTCCGCGATACGTTTGTTTCTCCCCTTAGACTGCGTCGCCGCACACTTTCATCTCGTTATTTATTGTTATTCCTTTTACACCAGTTAATGCAAATATTAAATAAAGGTCCTTTAAACACCAGAAGTAATTAAGGGATGATTTATCGAAAATGTAAGAAAGAGTTTCAATTTTTGTTCGAGTGATGAATGTTTTGTGGAAAAAGCAACTTCCGACGGTTCGTTTTAATTGATTCTTATGAAAAACGGAATGGTGTTAGAAATAAAGTGAACCAAAAATAACTTTTGCCGTTTTGTATTATATTTTCTCTCATGGGATGGTAAAATAACTCGTTAACAGAGGTTAATTTATTTTTTCTCCGTTTTGTTGATATAAAAGATATTTCAGTATTAAAAAAGTTATATCACCCTTGATGTAAAGAAATGAAGCCTGAATATTAAGTTAAAATGATTGGATTCGAACATATCTGGTATTGCCAATATGTTATAGAGTAAGCTATGACCGGGTTAGAGATAATGGTTTTTTAGAGTGCGATGCTGTACCTAGAATTAAGGAAGGAATCTCAAGTACTAAAAGACTTACAAAATAAATATATAGGTATGTGTGGAATGAAAGACGTACAAGGAAGACATAGGTCATGGAAAAGATGGAAGAGTGTCGTTGGTGAAATTTGGACTGAACGGAAAATAAGAAATATGAGAAACAAAAAAGCATGCATGCCGAAATATATCAGTGCGGATGACGCAAAGTCTTTTAGTATAGATATGAAGATCTGTATTCTCTGTCTATCCTAGAAGATACATGGCGTGATGGTTTGTACATATGTAATCGAGTCAAATGGGTCATGTATCTTGGGCCATGTACTTAGAGGACCAAAATACAAATTACTGCACCTGATCATCCACGGCAAAATAGAAAGCCGAAGAGGTGTTGGCAGGAGGCAAATCTCCTAGCTCTGCAATATACGTGATTGAACTGGCATAAGGGGCGTTGGGGATCTTTTTCGGGCTGCCGGGGACGAAGATATCTACTCTTAAGTGATATTTAACGTTGGGGGGACCTGACATGACACTGAGAAGAAAAAAATCGAGTCAAATTAAACTTTGAAGACTTTAAATAAAATATCAAACCACGAAAATAAGTGCTTACTAGAAAAACTAAGTTTGAAGGCATTTGAGTAGCAGAAGCAGAGTTTCCATAACACCAATTTTAGAAAGTTGATGTAAGTTTTATTTTTTTTTACTTTCAAAACTTCGTTTACCAATTTAGAAAATAAATTTCTCTTCAAGATACTTCTCTTAACATTTTTAGTTTATTTTACATTAGTAGAACAATAAATGTAGATAAAAAAAAATGACACGCAAAAAATATCCAAAGTATCTAGGAAACCGAACGTATAAATGCTAAAAAAAGTATGTTTATCCATAAATTATAAACGTAGGACAACTATTTTAAAACAATTTATTTTTGTTATATTATATAAAAAAACTTTAGAGGACTCATAAGACAATAGTAAAAACGATTAATAAACTCAAACAATTATTGTATCATAAGCTCAGCATCTATGATGCCTAGTGTACGGGCAACTGCAACAAGTAGAAAAGCACTTTGCTATATAATGAGTGGAGATACTCTTAAGTAAAAATGGAAAGGGAGTCACATGTTTCCTGCAAAATTTTCAGAGACCCTTTATACTCGTAAAAAATACGAATAAGCAAATTAATAATACTAGTATTCCTTTTTTTGTTATAATTATTTAAGTTACGTAACAACACAATAATTTCAAATATAATCTGAGTATAACATCTTATAATTTAAAATTATTTTAAATTATGTAATATAATGAATATTGTAGCAAATAATAAATTAATGTATGCGTTTATTTGAATATTGTAATGATATTGTAATAATATTGTAATATTGTAATGATCAAGTATGTAAATACTAAAATTCCTCATTTGTTTCAAGTAACATCTTTAAAACTAGACAAATACACGCCATACCTTTTTGGGATAGACAAAGATGATACATCTTTACGATTTTCTATCCCTGCACGTAGTTCGCACCTCGTTTACATTCATAAATCTCGTAATAAATGCTTTTATTTTCACACATCTTAAATTTCCCCCAGTTGAAATTTCTTCTACAACCTCCTTTCACTTTGCCTTTGGTCTAACGCTTTCTCACTTTCCATTAGTTTCAGAAATATAAACGTGTATTTGTGTCGTAAGTCTTTCAATATAGTCAAACTATCTATTATATTTGTGTCGCAGGTCTCTCATTATAGCCACACGGTTTTTTTTTAATTCTACTAAAAATCGTCGCTAATAAACGGTTGCACTTGATATAATATTTTTTTCCTCTATCAGAAATTGTATATATTCTAATATCCTATACAAAATGCTTTGATTTTATACATTTCTTAACAAACATTGCTATTATATGTTTGTGTTTTTTGTATTCATTAAAAAATATATAAAAATAATGGGAAAGTTTGACAATTTGTTACCAATTAATGGAAAATAATGAAAACACTATAACGAATATCTCCGTTGGATAACAAGAGTTTCTCGAGATACACATATATAATTATAACATTCACACGAAGAGCAGGCTCGAGGGTTTCCTCGACGGCTTGTGTGTGACAAGATAAGAGACATATGCTGTGTTTATCTCGTTAACGTTAACGACAATAAATAGAACGTGCTCAAGTCATCCATATTGTGGAAAACTTGGCCGAATTATGCCGCTTGGGAAGCCACATCTCACAATCCGGTTAACACCGAGGTACTTTCATCGGTAACTACTCAAGCACGTAGGACGTAAATGTAATACCATTTCTAAAAGAAGTTACTCCGCGTGTGTTTACTACGAGAAAGTGTTTACAAATTTAGTTACCAAACTTCTGCGTGCGCCTCACATAGATAAACGAGTTTAAAATATAGTTGTAACCCATCAATATTGTTTAAACCGTATATACTCGTATAAGGTAGAATTCGATAGGAATACTACCTATTGAGGACGGTGTCATATCACAACTTCCGGAAAAATTCAATTTACTTTCATCGATCATGACTAACATATTCCGAAATACCTTCTGGTAAAAAAAAAATTCAATATCTTATTAACGGTGTGCAATGAAATGTTTCCAATATAATTATGCAATTCGTTCGAGAGAAATGGCGGACCTACTTACAAGGTACCATAAAACTGAAAAATATCCTTTCATTTCACATGCAGGTGAAATCTATCTGATTCCTGAGGCCAGTACCGGAAGGGCATTTTTTTGGATTACAGATTCATCAGGGAATACATATTTTCATGGACTAATTGAAAATAATAAAAAACATGCTTGATTGTAAATTATTACTTTTTATTTCTTTTTTTTTTTAATAAACAGTTAATTCACATACAAGGATAATTTGTGCTATTATTGTTGGAGCCAATAATGCAATTTTAAGGGAGTGAATAAACATCAAAGAAAATTTATGTGCAAAAATATTTTTTTGACGATGTAAAGCTTCAAATGAACATTTATACATATAAAACAATACTTTTTTACATTTATGATTCTATAATACAATATTTAAAAAAGGCAATATATTTCCACTAGTATGATTTGTACCATAACTGTAAATAAAAATGTGCTTTTATTAAGAGTTAGTATTATTCATAAAAAAAATATGAAAAAAAACATATTTTGACGATTTAAAACTTTAACCAGTTAAACGAAATAAACAAACAATCGATCTACAGATGAAAAAGTGTTCTTCGTGGATAGATGAAAAGCAACATTTATTGGACGCGAAGGAGATAAAGTTTTTACCTAATAAAATATGTCGTGTAAAGAACAGCCAATTAAAACATTTACTTCTTATTATTTATGTCTTTTTCCAAATAAAATAAATTGGTATGTTTTTAAGAAATGTTAGAAAATTTAATATTTATGTCTTTTTTAATTCAATTCTTGTGTCTGTTTATCCTTTTACTCTGCCTGGTAGGCACAAAAAATTTAATATATTTTTTAAATTTAAGACGTAGAACCAAAAAAAGTATCCAATTTTCGGCAAAAAAAGTAAAGTAAAACGTTTAATGGATACTCGTATAACAGTAATAAAATATTTTTACTTCTTAAATGTATTAATTCTAAAAATATGGATCATCACTTCGTCTTGACAAACCATGATTGTAGATAGTGCCGAAAACCCATTTTGTGAGAATAAAAGTAAATTACAGCATTAAAAATATATTTTTAAAATTTAATTGAATAATAAAAATGAAGGTCTTTAAACTTAACGCTTTATTTTCCAATAAACTGAAATATAAAACAGTCATATAAGAATTGCATGAGTTTAAAACTAAGTTATTACTTTAAAAACATATTTATAAATAATAAAAGTTTCGAGCTGAGTCACGTTTCAATGTTAATTTCTCAAGGCACTATCCATAAAAATAACAGATTTAATGTTTTCTAGTCAGAGACACACCTTTAACTATCGCACACATAACTGCAAGCAATTCAACAATCACAACTTGTGGAAATATTCCCGAAAGATGTTCAGGATGATTCTGGAGGAGTTTCCTGATTGGCGTAGCCAAATTTGCGGTAAGGAATGTATGTTTGAATGTTGAATTAATGTTTTGCGCTTAGTCACGTAATTGCACTTGGAACTTTTCCGTGGGTCTGAGCACGGAGAGAAAATTAACGAAAGGGAGGCGCAAAAGACTGAGGTGCTACTGAGGTACCACCAAGAGTGACGGGATATAATGGCGCTGGAGCAAGGGTTCGTAATGGGAATCTCATATTATGGAATAGGTTATAACTTATATTAGAACCTTTCAAATGTAAAAAGCTTTTGACTCTGTGAAATTCCGTATCAGAATATTGAACAATATACTTCTTTTATTCCACTAATTCAATTCTACATATGTTTCTATTTCCTATCGCGAGGCTCTTTTCAGGCAGAATTATCCCAGTTTGTTACTACAATAGAACAGTGACTAGGTCAGACTGGTGTCACATACATCGGAAGTATGTGTGGTCTATTGTCCCAAAGGAAAAAAAATTAAATGGGTGAAACCTTTTGTATTCTTTGATTATTTATTACTTTTTTGTTTTTGCTAACGGATTTGTGTATCTCTAATGTTTCAAAATTCATTATTTATTACAATTTTTGTGACGTACGTAAAACTTTAAATTTACTATTTTTGAAACAAGTATTTGTGACTATTATATGGTTTGAAATTCCGGAAAATTGTAAAAGCATAGAAAACGCTTATTATCTTGTATTCTAGTGCTTATGTTTCTTCGTGTCATTCCAATAGACGTACTTTTACAAGCATATTCTTATTTATCTTCATAGTCTTTGGTGTTATTTTACCTATACTATTATTTCAATATTATATTGGTGAACTATGCAGGTATTATTTTGGTGTTATTTTACCTATAATATTGTTTCAATATTATATTGGTGAACTATGCAGGTATTTTTTGGTGTTATTTTACCTATAATATTGTTTCAATATTATATTGGTGACCTATGCAGGTATTATTTTGGTGTTATTTTACCTATACTATTGTTTCAATATTATATTGGTGAACTATGCAGGTATTATTTTTTCTGGAAGTAAGCGTGAGATAATCGAGGTCATTCCATCAATATGTGGAATTGTAAGCCCCGCTCTTACTTACCACGCTATTGCATATTATTTGCAGTAACGTAGTTGATAAGCGCTGCTTCTCGGACAGAAGATGATCGTGGGCAAATATCCTATCTCCAAAAATATTTATTGCTTAGTCTTTTAATTCATAAGGGTATTTATTCGTAATGTATTCAATTTAATAAAGGTATTCAGCGACAATATAAAATTAGTGATCTTGTATAATTGTTTGAAGGTTTCGTTTTGTAATGATTTTTTAACATTTTTTTTGTTATTATATTGCCTCTCAGCCCTCAGGTTAGACGTATAATGCTTTGGATAAAATTCTTGGATAAAAACATAAAACTTTTTATTATAACTCAATGTGGTCAAAGTATTCAAGCTTCCTTTTTTATATCTTTCTTAATCAATTGGTTCAACAAATTCACATTTATCCCACGAGATACACACCATTTCACGATACGTCCATTTTTTAAAGGCTTTTTTTCGTGCAGAGGGATTTTGTTGAAGTCCAGCCTTCCAGTTCAAATATAAAGATAGGGCGCATATAATAACAAATCATAAGCATTAGTTCATTCTTCGGGAAATTTTAATCAAGAAACATAATGATAAAATAGCATAATCTATGTATTCATATTTTATTAAATATCTGATGACCTTTGTGGCCTAATTAGCGAAACTTCTGCCTTCCAGCCTGAGTGATGTGATTTTCATTAAAGAATTCTAGTCAAGTTTTCATTTAAGGCTACTTAAACGCCTTTCTGATTAGATGAAAGAGATTGATTTATGCCAATAAACCTGTTAAGTTGTACTGTATACCACAAAAGTGTAATACAATACAATCTAAGAAAATGTTTAATGAAACAAAAGATTGATTTAAATATAATAATTATCTGTAGGATTGGTGTTTCACATGTCAATCGAAAACGTTACCTCCAGCATTTACAGAATCTTGAACAAGATTAAATGTTATGTTTCGATAAATTTGCTCTAGCAACATGTTATCACCGTTTTCAAAATAGTTCAGTTTCGGTAACCGCAAGTCTCTCCGGGATCTAAAGTGTGAACACGGTCAGATATTCAGTATGGACCGCATAGAATTTATTGCAGCGTCGTCTAGCCAGGAGGTTGATCAGGGTTGCATAGAAGGTAGGATCTGAATTCACCTATTTACGGTCTGCCTCGCCGGATATGCCCCTTTACCCCGAGGCTCTCAGATCTGGAGACTTCCCGAGTTAGGCTTTTATCAGGATATTTTGGGGTGATTTTCGCTGGGAGATATAAATGAAGTAAATATTTAGAAGCATTTGGGAAAGTTTCTATAGACCTCTTTTGAGGGCTTTATGGTATATGTATTATTGTATTTAGGCTATTTTGTACGATATTTTATATTTCACTATCGTTGCAGTATGAAATGTGGGTTTATTCAAATAAGTTACTTGACATGTTTATGGTACGTAAAATATTAGGCCATATGGACAAACAAGATGTTTCAAATATTAAAAAGTGGAAAAAACTTATTATAAATATGTGAAACTACAGCGAAGAGATTATATGCAATATGAAAATTATGCAATGGAAAAGTTTTTCATGTGCAGTTCCTTTTTCTTTGATTGAAATTGATTATGAGTACTTTTCTTGTGTCTATGAAATGGATTATGAGTGCTTTTCTTGTGTCTATGAAATGGATTATGAGTGCTTTTCTTGTGTCTAGAAATGGATTATGAGTGATTTTCTTGTTTCTGATTAAAATTATTTTTTGGTATAGTGAAATTAAAAAAGAATATAATTGGTTTTCTGTCAATTTCTTAATGACTTATGTTATTACATATTTTTTTGTTTTGTTTTGTGAAACCTACCTGCCTGAGGACGAACTTATTTCTTAGGCAGGGGAGTGTTTTAAATATTTCATTATTAAAACGAAAAAGTATAAATTAAAAAAAAAAAATTCGAACTATCGCATATTTTAATATTTAACACTTTTCTAAGCGAGCACACGTCTTGGATCCTTGCTACCTTTATTTATTTATTGATATGATTAAGAGCCTTATACAGTAAAAATATATAGCCTTAAATTATTATACCTAATAAAAGCTTTTACCAGATTGAACCTCTTGATTTAATTGTTGATTACCTTTCATTGTTTTAAGAGTATGGGGGATGATCTGTCATATTTGTGGACTGTGGCTAGAAATTTTTCTCAATTGCCAGCAAAATGTCGACAAAATTTGTATACCTTAAAGTAAATGGGTGGAAAGTAGATATTTAGAGAAGGGTTTTCACCTCATGTAAATTGCTTCATTTTACTTTTGTCTGGTTGGTTGGAAGAAATTTCCGCCTGGCAATAAGCCCGCTAGGTTGTATTGACCATAAAGTGTTAAATAAATAAACACAAAATTTATTTTTGGAACCTTGTTAATCTATTTGAAATATAAATTCAGCTTTCTGATCGAAGAACTTTTTACTAATACTGCAGTTTTCATTTTTTACGTAATGCAATATTAGGTGTTAGCACCTTGAATTAAAAAAAATATGTTTGGAAATAAAATTAAATATATGAAATGTATGCACAAGTGTTTAAAATAATCCAAATGATTTCCTAACGAGATATAATTTTTCAAGTGAAAATATTTCCAAATCCAACAATTTTTTAATAAAGGTTACAAAAAAATTTAGAAAGCTTCTAATTTTAATTTTACCCTAAAGCTTTAAAGTTTAACCCTAAGACTGTATATGAATAAGTAAGGCGAGTCGTGTCCGTTAACCGAGATGCAAACTGCAAAGGTATACAACCTGTATAGCAGGCACAGAGGAATGCAGAGTTTAGAGCTACTAGGCCGTAGAAATATGCAAATCCTCGACTGGTTAAGAGGTCACGAGACTAATCGATACAGCGCCTGCCTGACAGAGACTTCGCATGTTCCTCGTCAAATTATGAGCTTTGAAATCTTAAAATCTCACCGAAAATTGGTTAACGAGCTAAATACACAAAAAGTTATCTACGAGTATAATCAGTTTTTTTTTTTTTTTTTTTTTTCATATTATGGAATTTTATCGTAAGTGCGTAACAATAATTTATAACACTTAAAATATATTATTAATTCATTTACTTATGTGACATCTGTAGCCTAGTTGATAAGACACCTATCTTACACCCCGAAGGTTGCTGGTTCAATTTTAGTTAATATCCAGGTTAAAAAAAAAGGATTCTAGCCTGATTTTCACTTGAGGGTTGTTTCATGTCACATAACAATATTTCTACAAAATAATAAATCCATCAGGTTGTACTATATTGAATGAAAATGTAATACAATTAAATTATTTAGATCTAAGAATATGATCAAATATCTGGTCTGAAATTACGGTCCTTTGAAGAATATAATAACTCACTGAGGGCATATCTTAAATGGTAGCGATTCAAACTGTTTTATACATTTGAGTTTAACAGCTAAGAAGTAATACTCGTACGTGAAAATGCATTGTTTTCTAAAAACTAATATTTTTTTAAAGTAGGCGTAATTTTTAAATAGATTTTAGTATATCCAATTAGCTCAAAAAGTGACTTCAGGTCAGCAGGGGCTCTGTTAAGAAACTCACGAGTCAAAGTGGACAGACCACCTAGTACATGTTTGTATGAACGTTAATACGTTAGTAATAATCCATTAAAAATGATTATCAATTTTACACTAAAAATATTTTATTAGTACATTTCCTTTAATTCTCTCTCTCCCTGTCTCCATCCCAACTCATTGTCTGCGAAGACTGTTGGGATCAGCTCTCCTCGTCCTCAGGTTGTATGCTCTTCTGTCCCGGACTACGTCCCACAGGCCGTGCCTCTGCATTAGGTTATCTTTTTGCACCACCCATGAATTCTTTGGTCTTCCTCTGGTTGTTATTCGAGGAAGATCCATGGAGATTGCCTGGTTCACAATGTGATCGGGTGCTCTGCGTCCAACGTGCCCATACCATCTCAATCGCCTCTCCTCCATCTTGCTGTTGATGTCTGTAATACCCAGACTTCCACGAATGCGTGAGCTTCTTATTTTGTCTCTTAGGGACACACCTGCTGACCATCTTAGCATGCGCATTTCAGCAGTTTCTAGTTGCGTAGAGTAAGAGGTATACATCATCCAGCATTCGGAGCCATAGAGGAGTGCGGGTCTGACAATCGTTTGGTATACTTTTCCTTTTAACTTTACTGGCATTTTCGGATCACATAGAACTCCCGTCATTGATCTTTCCTTTAATTCTATCTTTTAAAAATAAACGTACGAAATTCGTGAAATTTAATTCAATTCCAATTTAACGAAAAATATTTGTTGGCAAGCTGATTTTTTTATATGAACCATTACTTTTCAAACTAAACTTTTCTATATATTTTTAAATAATTTAAATAGCTGTGTTTTTTCGTAAAATATTTCACAACACTATTTAATTAAGGTCTTCTCTTTGGAAAATTTTAATTCATATAAAAAGTCCACGTTTATTCAAGTCATTATAGTTGAGAAGATTCAGAATATATTTTAGAACGTAACACAACACTTTAAAATAGCAGATGCTATTCAGTGGTTTTATCTTCTGTGTATCCCATCATTAAACAGAATAAAGCTCTTTGATGTAACGGGGCTTATACGTTACGAAAGCGAATTTCAGTCAAGGTACAATAGTAATGGTTAAAAGTAAGATTACCTAACCTTTGTCAGTTACTTTGCCTAGGGACCCCATCTACAACATTTTAAATGGGACAGTCCCATTAATACTTACAAGTCTCGGTGTCCTCACAAAAGTTGTCGGAATATGAAAATTTACCGTTTTTTTAATTATTCACTTCAAACGCAGATAAATTTATCACAAAAACTAAAGTAGCAGTGTATTTCTAAGTTGATTTATGTAATTAATTAAAAATATGATTTGCCATAGGCCATGTTTCTTAATTTTTTTCATTGTATTTATTTGTGATTGTATTTCCACTGATGTTCTTTTTTTTTTAGATAATTCATGATTTTTATACATTACGAACTTTAAAAGCTCTCAAAAAGTTCATTTATGTAATATAACATTAGGTGATCTGTGAGCGCAATTCCATACACTTTTATTCGCAACTTATCTTTGACTGCAGTATGTGCAAGTACATAATATTTTTTCGGTTTCAAAAAGTTTGAAATATAGGATTCCCTTTATCATAAATCGAATAACTGCCGGTGAACTAAATTAATAAGCACCAAATCAAGAATGCCGGGAAAGGTATTGTATTCAAGTTTTTTGAATATTTAATTGTTAATTGAATTCAAAAACTTTCAATCAAAACTGAAAATTTGTGTAAAACATACCAACTGCTACATTTATTGACCGATATAACTTTTTACTCGTATATATATTTTTGTTATATGATATATAAACTACATACACGTCTATGACTTTCAAGATGTCAATTTTTTTAGTGAGCTTAAGGTGTCCCATATTTTTATCGATAACTTATGGGATCTCTAGTTTAACCGGTAACTCGGTACCTTGGTATATAGTATATCCTGGGTATAGTAGTAATGCAGGATCATGTCGGTCCATCTAACTGTACGGGCGTATATATTATTCATCATATTTTGTCTGCGTTGGTAGGCACTGGCCTGTGAGAGCAGGGAATTTTACATTCCCAGTGGAAATTTTGTGAAATGCTCTCTCTGTTGTTTTATAAAAACAAAACGTTAATTTTATTGCGAGATGTAAATGCTGGAATAATAGTTTGGTAGCGAAAGAGGATAGGGAACGACTATTACTTTGACCTTTTTGAGAAAACTGTTTTTTAAGTATTTTTTACTTTTATTAATTTCGACAACTTCTTAACAAACACTTGAGTGAATTTCAATTGAATTACGCTTCAAAAAATAAGCAAAAATATTTCATCATCTTTTTTCTTAAAAAGCGTTAAGTATTTTGCATATACCATATAAATACATACCATTACGCCATTTCTTTGTCCGGGTTGGCAGAGAGGACATACTTTACTATCTCGACACACATCCTTCGCATTTTCCATATCCATACACCTTCTCATACAACTCTTACGATTTCTCTGATATCTACGTTTCTTTATTTCAAAATATCATTTACTTGATCCAACCATAGTTTTCTTGGTCTTCCTCTAGCACGTATTCCGCTCATAATTGCACTGTTCTTCATATCCCATTTGTATGTATTTGATACGATATTTGAAGCGAATAAGTAATGGTTAATAGTAATTCTTATGGTTGTGTGCGGTATATTGTAGGATGAATATTTTTGGTATTTCTGGAGTGATGATGTGTGAGGAGTTGTATTTTCACAAGATGTTTCCAGTTGTAGTTGAGTGTCACTGTTTGTCAGGTTGATGAGAGCGTGCAACGGGGTTTTGTTTTTTGTGTAATCAAAAATCGGAAAGAAGTATCGATTTATTTTTTCATGCTAAATATCCTCAGTGAGACACAGGCAAAAGCCTAGTTTACTGGGGATACGACAAATAAAAGGCAACAGACCCAGATCCATTAAAATTGTATGCCCAAATCAAATTACTTGTTGTTTTTTTCGCAAATTGTGTATATTTCTTGTCATGTGTAATAATAAATAAATAAAATAAATAAATAAATGAAAAATATTGTGCTTTACTTACGGTGTTAAAATGTGTCAAATATAAACTACGTGAATATTATCTAGAAAAATAAATTTCCTAGTAGATTGTCTATGTTTCAAACAAAATCAATACAAAAATAAAATATATTACAAAAGTGGTTTGTGTAGTCAGCAGTACTTTTCTTCTTAGCTAACTAAACCATGACTAAAAACACTTTCTTTATATAAAAATAACAATGGTATTATATTACACTTTTGTTGTACACAGTACAACTTGCCGGGTATATTACTATGTGTAAATCTCTAACCACTAACCAGAAAGACGTTGGATAAATTTTAAGTGAAAATCAAATTGATACCGTGTTTTTAATCTGGGTACCAACAACAATCGAATTTAACTTTCTCGGGTAGAAAGAAAGGCATCTTAAAAATTAGACCATATAGGTCACAATTGACGAAGAAGAAGATGCTTTGAATTTTTTTACATTAATTTATTATTTACATAAGTACTGAAAGGTCTTCATTATCTTTCACAAAAGAAAATATTAAATTTAATCCTTTTTTTATAAATTTGATTCGGTATCAGTTTAATATTTGAAAATGTATTCTTGAAAAATTCCGATCTCTTTTGTCGCAAAAAATATAAATTTACTTTAACAAAGGAAAAATTGGAATGCCTCGAGATAGCCAGACCAATTAAAAAGAATGAGAGATCGTCTAAACTTTTAAATTACTTCACAAATTGCTGGTGTTTTTTGTTCTCGATGGGAAAGGTTAATTTTTGAAATTATCTGCACAATTAATTATATAGCAAGACCAAACTTGGCAGTAAGATACATTTTTTTAACCCTTTTTTCTAAACGGGAAAATTTTACTTGCCAGTGCGTTAGCAATATGAAACAAAAACGGTTCATATTACTAAGGCACCAGCAGCGGGGAGAACCCGGCAATTAACTTAAGACTTCATTAGAAGGTATAATAAAAAGTTTCTAACAGTAACTTGGAGAAAATCCTGCAAGAAAACTGACTTCAAAGTTTCCTTTTACTTAAACATGGAAAGTTAGGCTTTGACTTGGACGAAGTGGATTATTTTTTTGAAACCATTTTGAGACAAAACAAATGCTGCACTAATTGAAAACGTTTAACTGTTTTTCAGTGAAAACATGTTATTAAAAATATATTGTTTTGAAGGAAAAATTAAGCAATTTAGTTGAAATTTTAAAATTGACGTAGTAAATAAGATTAAAAAGAGCACTCTGAGATGGTTTGAGCATGTAGAACGAATAAACGAAGAAAGACAAATCAAATATACAGTGTGAATGAGAGCAGAAGGTGGGGTAGACGAAGACTGAGGAAAGTGTAGTTTGATTAAGTTAATTATATTTTGAAAAATGAAATGTATAGTCAGAGAAATCGTTGGAGTTGTATGAGAAGGTGTATGGATGAAGGAAAGGCGACAGATTTAAGTTATGATTGTCGCTCTCTTCCCTCTGCCAACCCCGACAGGGAAACACCGGGGTAGTATAAATCATATGTGTATATGATTAACATTAATTTTAATACACAATGTAGACACTGGTGGTGACCTCCATGACCTAGTTAGTAAAATGTTCGATTTCTACTTGGAGATTTCAGGATTGATTACTCAAAAATAATATAAAAAGGGCCCGAGTTTGATAGTAATAACAATGCTCGAGTGCACTGGGCGTATGCAAGTGTTGTTGCTTCTCTTCATGTGTGGTAGCATTGCCAAGTAGTTCTATGACGGATTGCGATTTCCCAGTCAAGTCCAGTGGTTCTTAACCCAAAGACGTGATTAAAAGGCCAAATACAATGTCTTGGTCCAGCTCTGCAATATGTTCACATCATTATTCGAATATGTTGAAGGGTGCCATTTGAATAAATTAATTGATGATTCCGTAGGTGGCTATCGGTCTCACATAGAGACCAGAGCAGACACATCTAGAACAAAATCTCTCCTGAGACGTATAACCGGAAACACACTAAGAGATAGAATCAGAAACACCGAAATAAGGAGAAAGTGTAGTATGGAAGACATCGTCAGGTGGGGAAGACAACGAAAGCGTTACTGGAACGAACATGTAAACAGAATGCAAGACGACAGACTTCTACGTGTCGCGCTTCAAGGGAACCCAGCCGGAAGGAGATTATCGGGAAGACCTCCGAAGACATGGCGTGACAGCTGGTAATCCACGTCACAAGAAGGGGAACAAGTGGAACAAACATATCATGATCTATAGGAAGAGGAAGAAGAATAAGAATTGATGATTAAAAAGAAAAGTATAAAATACAGACTCAAATGGTCTAGTACCGTAGTACACGAATAACATAAGGGTTTGCATTCTGGGTGGAGAGGTACGCTAATATCATCAGGGTCTCATAGTCATTTTGATCATATTTTTAAATTGGCTGGTTTTGTCACGTGATTCTTTCTTTGATTTATAAAAAAACTGTGATATTTGAAAAATAAGAAGTAAATTTTTATAATACCACTTTTTAAAGGATGTTACAACAAATTGATGTTGGAGTCATTAAAATAACTAATTGACGTCAAAATCACTTGATAGATTGATGATCCTTTTCAGTGGGTAATCTTAACAAATGAACCATCCTTCGAAATATTTAGTAAAAATTATATTTTAAGTCGAAATAATATTTTCGCAAAAAGAACACATGACTCGTAGAAATTTGGGAAGACACCCTACATGCTTCAAATTTGGGAAGACACCCTACATGCTTCAAGACCTAGAAAGTCCGCCTCTACTGACTGTTTTAATTTTTTTGTAAGATCGATAAAAAATAAATATAGGAGTTTTACTGTCCCTGTACTTCTCATATTCGTAGTCAGTGGTTGAACAAAATAATGTCGGTGGTTGACCACCCTCTTCTAAAACTACTCTGCAATTGCAAATATACTCATTGACAAGGTTTTGGAGACATTTTTCAAATACTTTTCTTTAAAAAAAATAAACAAACGCATTGTATAGAATTGAACTATGTATATATTTTTTTATTTATATAAAAACAATGTTTTTTTCTGCCATAAAGAAATTTAACTTAGTAACGTAGGAATATATCGAGTTAATATTTTAAGAAATCTTTATCTCACAGAATCATATTATTTTCTATTTATTTAGTTACCATATGAATTGGTTTTTTCTTTCATATTTGGTAAAAGTAAATATGGCTTAAGTTCCTAATATCTTATATAGATAAAAAAGAAATTATTTTGACTATGGTTTTTTATTCGATTATTTATATACCTGTACATGTTCGAGTCCCAAGAGTTGTGATATACCTAATCTGCATATTTTATCACATTGAGTCTCATTCATTCCTTTCGATCTTTCAGCCCCTTTTCAACCTTTGTTTCAAATTGTTACTTTAATCCCAGTTTATTTTAGATCATAACCCACCCCTTCGTAACACTTAAGAATTCTAACAGTGAATTAAAAATTATTATAAAAATGAAATTTATGTGTTTTGAAAACTGAAGCAAAAAAAAACAACTCAATTGTTTTTCTTTACAATGATTATACAAAATTTCATTTTTAGCTATATTTTTTTTCCTTTTTTGGGATTATTTATGCGTATTCTAAGAAACTTAAACATATTTATGTATGAAGATTGCAGTTCCACCCTGATATGGGAAAATGTGAGTGCCGGGCTTTGGACCGACCTGGATGGAGACGTTTTATATATTCCCCTATTATTCTGATGAAACGTATAGGGTAATGATGATGGCAATGATTGTGTAAAGAAACCTTCCAAGAAATATACCAATATACGTATAAAAATACACTACAAAACGTCACACCGATTCCGAGTTGGGATAAGCAGATATGAAAACCGCTCAGCTTTCCTTCCATAACATACTTTCTTCGTATCCATTAGTCTTCTCATACGACTCATTCAGCTTATCTTACTGTGCATTTTTCCTTTTAAAATTTTAATAAACTTGATCCAACCATACTTTTCTCGGTCTCCCTCTCACTTTTGAATTATTAATTTGTTCAATCAGTCAATCGTTATCGATCCAAATCACTTTAGTGTACTTTTTTTCACGATTCGTATTTAATTCAAATTCACCCTTAACAGTTATATTTTTATTCAGTTTTATTAAACCTTTGGTACAGTATATATACTCGTACAGAGGTGTTTAAATTGTGTAAGAAATTTGTCCAATAAGAAAGAAAAAACTTTTTCAATGAATTATATTAAAAGACAAATTAATAATTTGAATGGATTGTCATTCAATTAAAAAGTTTTTTTGTAACCGTAGAAGTACCATTGTTGTTAGAACTTACTCGTAAGTATGTTTTAATTATAAGAATAACCTCGTAAATGAAATTTGGCTCAAGCGGTCCAAAGCCAAATAGGTCGATAAACTTTCTATTGTTCCTTACACGAGTTTGAAAGACACAATGCCTACAAAACTGAGATGAAATGAAGGATTATTTCAAAGCTTGATTAGTATTATTTGACTTTGTGGAGTTTGTAAATGGGAAAATCTAATATATTACACTTGAAAACTGCGAGAGTTCGAGAGGAAATCTGAACTGTATTATTTCTGATAATTTCCAGGAAGTCCATACATTTTCCTATTTGCTTAATGGCGTTACGTATTGCTCCCAGTGGGGATCGCAATAACATATCCCCTATTAAATAACAGAGGCTTAAGGGGAAGAGGTGCGGTTACCCGTCTGCCATGCGTGACATAAAAATATTACATTTATTTTGTTTCTCATAAAAGAAGTTTATGCCTCTCAAATGAACGCGTTATAAATAAATAGGGCTGTTTGATTTCATATCTCACGTTTCTGAATTCATTCATTTCTATATTTTTTTTATATTTGTGTAGAAGGCGCCTTGAAATTATGATAGTGCCGAGTAAACGGCATGACTTTAATTAAGGTGGACCATGCTATTATTTCCATGTTAATATATCCGTGATAAAATATTCGGTGATTATGTTTTATTTGATACTCCCATAACATGCTTATTGATAATAATTTCAACAACTTTATGACTATGAATTTCACTTGATAGAGGTCAATTGCTTCAACACATTACCTTGCTGTCGAGTTCTTGGGGTTAGATTAAACAAGGAAAGCGTTTAAAGTTGTATACTTTATGTGATGCTGGAAACAAGTCATATGCTTTTTGCCTGATAAAATTCTCTGTATTTATGAATTTGAGATAATGTAAAATATTTGTTTGCGTGGTTTTAATCAGAAAAAATGTACTGCATCGGATACTCCAACAGTAGGTACAAACCGGAAAGAAAAGTCTTTGTCACAATATTCGTGCACATGTAAAAAAAATGTTTTATTTGGTCTGTAATTTAAAATATTTTATTTTTAACAATTACAAAACATGTCACATTAGAAACAGTTGAATACATTTTAAAAGAAAGTCTATACTGCAAACTGATTTTAATATTTTTGAATTAAGAGAAAACAATGGTATAAAAACTTGTGAATTAGATTATTGAAGTCAAGTCATATAATGCATTTTTAAATTTTTATTTTAAGATGAAATTGTTAATTTTTGAAATGTATTGTTATGGCCGTGAATTTGTAGTTAGTATGCATGTTTATCACCCTGGTTCCGAAGTCGAATCTCTGCGTATTAAACTTTGTACTGCTTCCACTTCCATGGCCTAGTAGGTAAAACTTTCGTCTTGCAAGACCGGGGTTACGAGCTCAATTCCCGAAGATAATCGAACTCCCAAAATGGGTTCCAATCCGGTTTTCACTTCTCTCTGTAACATATTTATGATTGGTTGAAAACATCACAAAGCAATACGTTCGCCAGGTTATATTGTATACAGTGGAAGTGTAATACAATCAAATGCAACTATGATAAACTCTTTATTTTTAAGTTTTATAAAAATGAGATTAATTTTTTTGTATTTCGAAAAAATACATTTCAAAATAAATATTTCAATCATCTCCGCTCTCATTTTAAAACCAGTATTTATATCGAAATTCGTACATTTCAAGCTATCAAAAACACTAACAGACGAGTGATGTAAACAAACAATCTATTCTGCAATAATCCAAATTGAAAAATAAAATTAGATATCCATTGTGATTGTTTTCCAGACGGATATTTTGGAAATTGGGCCAAACAAATATTAATTTTAATACTGTGTAGAGATCGATGCGCCATAAATATTGTAAACAAGGGGATCGACTATAGAGATAGTGCTGGTCGGGCCACTAAATCTCCGATAACTTCGCAATATTCCGGTGTTAAGGCACTTGATCACGAACGACTTTTGCTTCTTGATGTGCACTGCGTTCGCTGCGTTTATCAGCTCGTCTAGTCTTCAATAAAACATATTTATGTCTCTACTTAACAATATTAAAGAAGTCGGAAAGTTCTGATATATTTAAGTTTTTATTTTCTTTGCGTTTTTATTAAAATGAAATCCTTCTTTCACGAAACATATTAATAAACGTCTATATGTATTGTAAATACTTATAATACATGTCTTGAACTACTACTTGAATAACTCTTTATTACAAATATTATTATTCTCCCAAGATATTGTAGTTCTTCAGATATGTTTGCTCAGGATCATCTGTAAGGTTTTTTTTATGCATTTCTGAGGAAACGTGTATGGAGTATACATGAGCGTATAATGTGAACTGACGTCCATGTTATCTTTAAATTATTTCACAAGAAGTAAATATCTATTTATTTGTGAAATAATCAATGAATAAGTGATTATTTCACAAGAAGTTAATATCTATTTATTTGTGAAATAATCAATAAATAAGTGATTATTTCACAAGAAGTAAATAATCTAACAGTTTTTTTTTTATTTTAAATACATTGTATTAAATATTTTTTTTATATGTAATATATCCTTTCCTTGTATTGCGTATATGTAGACTGGTTATTCAATTTAAATTTTATCGTAATTGTTTCATTTTGTTTATCGATAAATTTTGCATTTTCTTTGGTTACATTTGTATAAACATTAGTGATTTAATGCGTTGTATATTTTCTGCAATGTGTGAATTTTTTTTAAAGATTTCGATATTTTATCTTTTGTGTGGTAAAACTTTTTTATGGTTTGTAAAGGACACTTAAGTTTCATTTATCTCTTCGATAAATACATAAAACCTCTCCCTACTCCTTTTCAATGCTCATGCTTTGCTTTCATATATCAAAACAGAATCAAATAACAATATCCATGCCCTAGTTGAAAAGAAATTTGCGGTTTAAAATCCCGTTGGAGACCCATTTAAAAAAAAGATTCCAATCTGAGTTTAACTCAAGGCTTTTAACATGTTTCTAGTTTGTTAAAAAATATTGCTACATGTCAATATGTTTGATCCGAAAGTTTAATACAATTTAATCAAGTTTAGTACACTTCTTTTCAATGAAAGAGGAACGTCTTAAAATATCTTATTTATTTATTTTTATTTGACATTTTTATTGCAAATACAATCTGACAGGTTCATTGCCAGGTGGCAATCTCTTCCAACCAACCAGAAAAAGTAAATGAAGCAAGTTACATGGTTGCATAAATCATTCAAATGACTATCCATCCCCACGAAATCCATAAACACATGCGTAAGCATATGCCCACGAACCCCAGAAAGACGGACAATCACCCGACCATTTTTTTCATATAAAGTGAGATATCATCAATCAAAAGAAAAGGAAGGGATGGTGGAGAGGAAAGGAAAAGAAAAATCGGGAATGAAACATTTTATTTTACTGACTAGAAATTAAGAGTTTTTTCAGTAGCTTCTAAAAAAATGTCAAGAACGGAGCGAGTCTTATATTGATTTGTAACTGATTCAAGAGCTCACTGCATGGACAGTCAAGGACGACGTAAAAAAGAGGAGCGGTGAACTGGAAAGCTCAATAAACAATCTCTGTTTGAGCGTAGAGCTAATCCATGATTGGAAGACGCTGAAAAATGTTGGCGAGATAAAAAAGGGTGGCGGAACAGTTAAGGATATTATACAATAGAGACAGTATGTGTATTGTATCTTAACATTTGTGTCTTATCTTGCCAATATCTTACCATCTCTTGAAAACATGTTCTATAAAAGATAATCTAAAAATGTAACTTCCTAAGGAATAGAAATAAACATAATAAAATTAAATAGATTGAATTTGCATATTCCGACTTGTTGAGTACCCACACGGCCATTTGCGATATTAGCATGCATAGCGATTAACATGGCGGAAAATTGAGAACATTTTTTCTTTATTCATAAATTACGTTTTAAATACACGATGAAAAAGAAAAAATACACGGCAATAATACAGCTGCAGTAACTACCTTGCCTGGGGCTTTCAGCGTTGTAAAAAAACTGAACCAAAACGCGGAGTAATTAGCGAACTCAAATTTCCTATGTTTGTTTGGAAGTTAATGTAAAATTTCATGGGGTTGGAGATTAAAACAAATAAAAAAAGAAATTTAAAAAATTTCGGACATACGTACGGACGGCCTGGCGGCCTTGTTGGAAAGACACTTGTCTTTCAACCCTTAATCAGTGTGCTAGATTCCCGTTAGTACCCAATTTTTTTTAAAAAAGGTATTAATTACTCTGGTTTTCACTTAAGATCTGTTTAATATATTTTTGGCTGCTTGGAAGAGCTTGTAACATGGCAATGAACTTAACAAGTTGTACTGCAAACAAAAGCGTTATTTACTATAATGCCTATATGTCGTTTTTACTCTCGGAATACGCATAAGACCTAGAGACAGACTTTCATATGATTACATTTCCTTTACTTCCTCGACTTTTATACATCTTCTCACACGACTTCATCGGCTTCTCTGACTTTTAAACTTTTCTTCACGTTAAATTTCCTCCGTGTGGTATTGCCATATTTTTTCTGTTTGCTTATTATCAACTTTCCTTGACAATATTTTTCTACGATCCCCATCACTTTGTATTCTTACCCAATACATCACTTCGTTTTCTGTCATACATTGTCTCGCCACATAATATTTTCAGTGTATACATTATTAGTATATTCATTTGGTTCTATAAATAATTTATTTATTGCACGTTCATCGGACATATTTAAAGTATGCCATTTTTTTTGTATATTGCATCCAGCCCTATTGTTATATGTAACAGTTTATTAATTTTATAAAAAATCAGATATATGAGGTCTGAAAGTAGAATTAAATAGAACGAAGTCTGCCATGAATAAGTTTCCAGACCCCTGATTTTTAAGCTAACACTTAAATAGCTTCATTCATACAATTTATTAACATTGCCATCTATGGAGTGTTGATGAAAGTAATATAGTGACCGTTTTCATATATCAATAATAGTTAGTTGTATTATATTAATTGCATCCTCTATATCAGGCATATCAAACACGCAGCCCGCCAAATTACAATCGGCGGTCCGCCGAAATTCCTTGATTTTTTTAACTACTATACGAGTATGTGATACGGAATGAAGAGATGTGGGATGAATGTGAACTTAAGACTCATATGGTAAGTAAGATGAAGAAGAGCCCTGTAAGATGGTTTTGGCATGTAAAACGAATGATTGAAAAAATACTAACAAAACAAATGTAGAATGCAAATGTGAGGGGGAGGCGTAAAACAAGAATGACTAAGCTAAGTATGGTTAGATCGAGTGGATTATATTTTTAAAGAACGAAATGTAAAAAAATCAGAGAAATTTAGTTCTTTGAGCAAGATGTAAGAGGCGAAGGACATATTTCCAAAACTCGGACACTCTGTTCTCTTTTTCTAGCCTTAAAGGCAGGAGCCGTGACGGTTAGTAAGTACATATTTAAATATACGATGGAAAAATATTAATAAGTTATTTTGAAGTAAATAAATTTATTTTAATTTTACTTTTTCAAATATTGAAAATATGTGGTCGTTGACCTAGTGCCAAATGAATTTTTGATCAGTGGTACAAAATTCATTTGGCTTACTTGCTCTATATGAATATTTGAAACTTTGAGAGTATGAATATTCGTTGTTAGCTGTACTATATATGAAGTCCTAGACTTAGAAACTAATAAAGTACAATTAAATATTGTGTATGAAACAGTTATTCATAATTGGCTGAACCCGGGTGGATTAAGTCAGGAAATATGTGTGCTATTAAAAATGTAAACACAGTACATTATAAGACGACTACTCGAAGTAGTTTCTTTCCCTTCAACATCGTTTGTATGCCGTAATGGCTAATAATATGAATAGAAGAAATCTGTTTAACTTTTTGCCCTTTTTGCAACGTTTTTGCTGTGCACATTGGCTCAACAAGTAGTCACTAATATTTCCATAACAAGGGTGGATGTTCCTTAAGCATATTGATATTGGCCATTTAGCGCAGTGTTGGGGAGGTTTTAGAGGTTTCCCCGCGCTTCCGTCTGCTCCCCGACTGGATACGATTCCTGCCAACCTTGGCTGAGAGCCAGCTTGTCATCGACCCACTACACTTAGTTGGATTCAAAATACTTACTGTCGTTTTCTGCTCTCCTTTTATTTTTATTCATCATAACTAATTTATCAGGATTTTTGTAAAATCATTAATGAGATTAAATCCGTAACAGTCGTTCAAGATCATTCTCTTTGATCGGATGATGAGAGACTCTTTATCAACACACCACCACACTTCATTTTACATATCTTTATTTATGGTGCACTAGGTGTGACTGTGGAACGAAGTTCCAAGAGTTATCAGACGTGCACTATAATTATTCACGTACAAGAGAGAATTGAAAAATATTATTTTACTCAAAATATCTTTTCATCCTTATTTTATTTTGTTTGGTTCCTTATCCTTTAATCCTTTCCTCTAGTCCTATCATAGTCTTATTTTTAGTCTCGTGATAAGTCATGAATTCAAACACATTTATACAATATATCCAAGATAAACTTGTATCGTGTTATTATATTGTATTACACTTTTTGTTCTTTACAGTAAAACCTTGCGGGCTTATTACCGTGTAGCAATGTCTTCCAGCCAATCAGAAAGATGTTAAAGAGGCCTTAAGTGAAAACCAAACTGAAATCGTTTTTCTTATATCTGGGTTTCAGCGGAATTCGAACTCACAACCTCCGGGTTGGGAGACAAGCGTCGTACCAGCTAGGCCACGGAGGTCGTCATAAACTTGTTGATTGGATGAAATTTCTGTAAAGGATCTGCCAGATGTACTAAGTATAAACGTTTATATATCATCTAAGTCTAAACAATATATGTCCATTGTAATAATCGTAACACAATAATATATGGGTATATCTAAAACAAAATCAAGCGTCGAGTAAAATGTATGGATAAACAATGTATGTCAAAATAAATAATGAAGAAATTAGGAAATGACCTGGACTGAAAGAAGATGGCTCTGTCATGTAGAATTAATGAATGATGAAAATTTAATGAAATAAATATATCATAGTACAATAGTATCTACATAGGCATTTTTGAAATTAGGTACAAAAAAATATTTAACAAATAATAAATTTTTGAATATTTATTATTTCAAGTTGTTATGAAATAATAAATATTAGAAAATGATAAAGAATAGACACGGGTTAAAAAGAAAATCGCCGAAGGCAAAAATAACGTTAATACTTCTTTTTATAATCTATTATGGGAAAAGGATTCCCATTTTTTTCAAGTTTTCCTCCCGAAACCCTGCGAGACGTCGCATAAGAAAAGGATCTAGTAATCAATAAGGACTCTACTCCCGAGGGTCCTCCTAGATTGGTCTTATTGGTCAATACAAATTGACGATAGGGGATGTGTATATCATAAGGCAGGGTGAACTCCTGAACCTCATGTTGGAAAACATCTACCAAAAGGTCTGAATAAATACTGATCAACAAATATAAAAGGTGGCAACATATTATTTCCAGGGATTGAGACGTAAAAATTATTTATACCTATTTTTTTAATTTTATTTTGTAAAGTATATATGTTTTTAAACAACTCGTTACGTTTTTCTGGCACCTAATATTCCCCTTTTCAAAAACTTACTGCTAACCTTTTATTTATAAAAATAATTCACTTTGTCAAACTTCTATCCTCAAGTCTTCCTCACTTCCAAGGTCCAATCACGTTCTTCCTTTATATTTAGTTTTTCAATCATGGATCACTCGTTCTATCAACATGCCCAAGTCCACTCAATCATGGATCACTCGTTCTATCAACATGCCCAACTCCACTCAATCATGGATCACTCGTTCTATCAACATGCCCAAATCCACTAAAAGTGCTCTTCTTCATTTCGCTTATTTCACCAGTCCCGACATCACGTTTATTTATAATTACTCAATTTCGTATTCTATCATACGTTGTCACGCAATTTTTTTTAATACTACATGAATGTCTCTATATCAATTATTGGGTTTGTTTCATTATTTTTCCGCGTCCAAGTTCCACACCTTTACATTAAAGTCGGTACTAATATACTGTTGTGAAGATTTTGATACTATTTGGTTCAAATATATATGTTTAAGTGTCCCATTGACTTTTTCTTAGCTTTGTTTCATCACTACCCTCAGTTTGTTATCTTTCATAACAATTTCAACACCAAAAAAAATATTTAGATATACTCGTAGCAAAATGTTTTCCCTATTTATACACAGAAACTATTTAAAAAATGTGTAACATATTTAATAAAAAAATATTTCTATAGAATTAAATTTTTACTTTTACACCAAATGCTTTTTTTTATTTCAACAAAGTAATTGATCATAAACGTACGCTTGTAAATCATAATTGTGCTCGTGTGTATTGAAATATCTGAAAGTAGTGAAAACGGAAGGATGAGGCAGGAAACAGTTCAATAAAACTATCCCTCCAGGGAGGATACAGCCTGCTCGAAATATAAATAGGCTTTACGTATAGAGAAAGCGTTTGTTTTTCGGGTTAATAGGGAGGAAATGTGTGATAAGAAAATATTTGGGGGGCGCGCACCCCCGAGCTTATTGGATGGAATGTGAAAGCACGTCCGAACATAATGTCCAATATGGGTTAACTTTTATTCTTTTTTATTTTTTATTTATTACTCGTTCACTCTGAGATTTATTAAGTAGTTTTCCCTTTGAACGATAGATTATTGTTTAATAAGTTATTCAATGTCTAAATAAGAAACGAACATTATTATCTCGCGTATATTTTTTACCTGACAAAAGAATAACGGTTAAAACGTGATATCGTAAAGGCAATGAAACGAAATTCATTTATTTTATTTGATCAAAAATTTAAATATTGTTTTTAGCTCATGATAAACGTAACGGATTATTTAAATATTGTATTACGTTATATATACAATAGTACAGCCTAACGAGATTATTACTGTAAGACAATTTCTTCCAATCAATCATAAATATGTTTAAGATGCCTTAACTGAAAAAAATATACTGATGTCCTTTTTAAAAATATGAGCAACAGTGGGAATCAAATCCGCAACCCCTGATTTAGAAGACAGGAAATAGGTATTATGCAAACAAGATTTTTTCTCTTGGGTAAAACATAATAAATGATGTCTAATCTTTATTTGAAATTTGTAAGACAAAATTTCTTGAATCTTAGAAAGACGTTTTTTTTCACATTGTGGTGTCATGTTTATATATTTTTATTACAATAAATAAAACACTTATTTAATATTCACCACTTTTATTTGAGTTCACTACCGATTTCAAAGACCTCCATCTTCCTCGTTAAGGGAAGAAGAACTAAATTATGTCAAAAAGATTTTTCTTCTCCAATTGTACAGGAGAGGGGGAGGGAAGTAGTAACTAATAAGGGCAGGAGATTAGGTGTAAAAAAATATTCTCTAATTGTCATAGGTACAGGAGAGGTGAGTAGTAGCTAAGAAGGGCAGTGGAATAGGTAGGCATCATGGGAAACATGTTTTGCAGAGGGCTATTATTGAAATAAACTTTTATTATTACATTAGGTAGGCATCATGGGAAACATGTTTTGCAGAGGGCTATTATTTATTTTTTATTTATTTATTATTACACATGACAAGAAATATACACAATTTGAGAAAAACAACAGGTAATTTGATTTGGACATATAATTTTAATGGATCTGGGTTTGTTGCCTTTCATTTGTCGTATCCCCAGTAAACTAGGCTTTTGCCTGTATCTCACTGAGGATATTTAGCATGAAAAAATAAATCGATACTTCTTTCCGATTTTTGATAACACAACAAAACCCCGTTGCACGCTCTCATCAACCTGACAAACAGTGACACTCAACTACAACTGGAAACATCTTGCGAAACTCAACTCCTCACACATTATCACTCCAGAAAGACCAAAAATATTCATCCCACAATATACCGCACACAATCATAAGAATAAAAATCAAAACAAAAAAAAAAGAAGAAAAAAAAAAAACACACAGAAACACAAATACAAAAACATCCAAAATTAAAACAACAAGAAGAGACCCACACTCACGAGCTCACATAAATCCTTTCCACTCGTCATTCATCCTGAAAGCCCAAGTACTCAAAATCCTGTCGCAATAACAACCACGCTCCGATCGACTGTCTAAATGGTTTTCCTACCTTTACTTTTATTGAAGTCGGCACGCCATTGTATGTAATGGGAGCCAAATAAGCATATTGCCTTTGGGCAAAAGAGGTTTTAACTCTAGGGATGGTGAACATTTCATTAGTTGCCATACACTTTTATTACTACATTATAAATAACCAAGTTAATTTCAATAACAGCCCTTTGGTAAACATGTTTCCCGTTCGAAAGCCATCCTTTTGATGTCTACCTATTCTACTGCCCTTCTTAGCCACTACTCACCTCTCCTGTACCTATGACAATTAGAGAGTATTTTTTTACACATAATTCAGTTCATCTTCACCTGGTGAGGTCTTTAAACCCGATAGTAAATTTAAAATAACACTGATGAACACAAAATAAAATTATAAGTATTTAAATATTTTTTATTAAAGAATTGCAAATAAGATCTAGACCATACTGGTAAGTGAGAGAATGCTAAAAATCTTTCTAATTTACTTCCTGAAAAGTAACATCGACCCAATTTCTAGCACTCGTACTTGAAAACATTTTTAATGAAAGTTTGAATGAAAAATCTCAAGACACCTCACAAACAATCGAACATTTTCAACAAATCGTAATTATACTCGTAGAAAATTATAAAATCAAATTATTGTGAGAATATCGTGGAATTCGTAAGTATTATTAAATGGCATTCCTACTTCGACTTTTCCAGGTGCCCATAAAAGAAATGAAATAAATCAGCATAATAATATGTTTTTCAACATCGATGCAAATTTATTTTCAATTACCTCCTAGGACAGGGATGGCGAACCTTTTTGAGACTGAGTGCCAAAAAAATTTTTTTTTCAATAGAATAATATGTCGCGTGCCACATGCCATGGAAATAAAAATGCATCAAATGTTTGTGTAACTTCAGATTTTTAATAAAAACAAAAATTAATACACCGAGGAAAATAATTAAGTACTTATTAATGGCGAACTAAGAGAAATAAATAAAAAAATAGACTTGAAAAAAATTGTGAACCTCAAAACTTATTAGTGAGATTTTTGTTGTTGGATGCTAGATGCCAAATATTTTATATCGGGTTCATAGCTGGTAGCTTTTAATAAAATACAAGCAGTAGTACTTTCGTCTGTAAGTCTACTTCTTATGTCTGATTTAATAAAGTTCATTGAAGAAAATAATGATTCACAGGAATACGTCGACGAAAAAACTGTTAATATGCCCATTGCTATTTTTTTAAGACAAGAAAAAGTTTCTATTTTTTCTCCTCATTCGCGTGCCACGCAAAATCGTCTCGCGTGCCACCTGCGGCACGCGTGCCATAGGTTCGCCATCCCTGTCCTAGGATATTCCACTTAGTTCGAGGAAAAAAAGAAATATTTATACAGTTTACATTGAAATGGTATTCTTGTTTTGAATAGAAAGAATGAACTTTTTTTTACAGGAAGAGCGAAAGTTTTAAAGAGAGAATTAGACTAAAAGTATTTATTATTATTTTTTTTTTAAATATATACTTTGACTTCCAAAGGTTGGTTGTTAATAATTTTTAATATAACTACCTTCCTATCCTTACTCTCAAATTAAGTGTGAATTCATGTATTTATTATACTTATTTGATAAAACTTTAAATCTGTTAATAATAGTCGGTTCGAACTCTGAGTTTGAGTACTCTTAAGGAGAGTTCGCTTTTTAAAAGGCGTTTTATGTATAATACTTTTATAATTTTTATTTTAGCTTTCCATGTACGGTTTTAAACATATTTTAAGTTGTATGAAAGAACCTATAACATGACAATAAGTCCACCTGGTTATACTATATACAAAGGTTTTGTAATAAATTAGAATTCATAGTCTGTATTAGTACCAACATAAAAATCTACGATTCATAACATAAAGGTAAATTTAATTGGGTGTTTTAATTGTATTTTTTATTGTCGTTTTATTATCTTGGTTATTTAAAAAAAAATATGAGAGTTTTAGAGAGATGACTATTTAAACTTTGTTTCAATTTACAAACATACATATCATTACGCCGTGTCTCATTCGGGGCAGACAGAGAGAACAGATCTGTAATATTTTCTATCCAATCATACAACTTTTGCCTCCTCCACATTCATATATCTCGTCATACACAATTTTCTATTATTTATACTTCTCACATAACATTATTCATATTTTTATTTTTCCTTGTTTCGAAAAATGCCAAAAAAAATATAATTATTTGTCATTCATCATAAATAAAACAGCTTATTTTTTTCTTTCATTTGGTAAGATACATAAATAGATTATTATTTCAGGTTTTTGATCTTACTTTCGTTTCAAGATATTAGCGTCTGTTGTGTTTCCTATTTTGAGGTATTTGTCATGGAGGGAAATGCCAACACGTGTTACATAGAACTGTGGTATGAAAAGGGTAAATAACATACATTCCGTACAATTTATGAAGAACAAAGTTCGCAAACAATCAAAACAATGTGTTTTCATAATAATATTTGCGAAGACAACATATTTTATGTCACTTAACAAGTATTTAAATAAATTCTTTCGATCTATATTGTTTCTTTTTTTTGCATGTTTATTCGAAAAAATGATATATTTTTACAAATGATTACTTCACAATCTCCATGGTCTTGTTGGTAGGACGCTTAGATGCTTAACTTCCAATAGAGGATATCGGGTTCAATGTCCAATACTACTATACCCGGAAAAAACGTATCCAGTCTCGTAAAAAAATTCGTTTAATAACGATAATCTTATGTACTAGATATATTCGAGTATTTTGGTCTCTTTTCATGCATGCTTGTATTGTCAACACATGCGATGAAGACTCGATTAATGGGGCCAAAGACAATATTGTGTCTTGATCACACTCCGAATATGTTCGAATCACCAGTTAAGATATGTTCAAGTATACCACATGAATGAGAAAAAAATGAATAATTTCCAAAGTTAGGATTTTTAACTAAAATAAAAGGTTCTAAACTATGTTTGTTTACTTGTATAACTTTTACTTCAATGTGTCTTCAAAATATTCGAAATGACGATTCAGACGTATTGAATAGTGTGGCTAGGACTTTCGGGTTTAGAGCCCCTTGTTCGTCATTGCACGTGTTAGTAACACTACTGCGCATGAAGACAAGAATTTTCGCACTCGTACTCCACGAGTGCGAAAATTGTTACCTGATGAACTCTTGAATCAGACTGGGACCTTTTTATATTTTTTTGGGATTCAAACCCGAAACACCCGGGTAGACAACAAGTGTCGTATTTTACTAGATAACGACCTCCGCGGTAAGACAGTGTTTAAAAACAATGAAATTTAAGTAAATTGATTGGAGAGAAAAATAAGATAAACAAATCGAAATTTATCTTTTTAGAATTCCAAAAATATCTCACTCCGTAAAAACTACTCACTTTATGTGGTAATAGTATGATATTTTATTTATTCTCCAAAAATCACAGCCCAGATTCTGTCTCAAAGGGAAGTAAGAATTTCAGTTCTATCCTTAGAACTTTTATACACAGTGTTATACTGGAAAAAGTTCCTGAAAAGACAGTTTTTACCTGAAAACTCTGTAGATATCTAACCAACCGCAGCTTTCAATTCAAAACGGCCAATCTGAATTGCAAATAGCGAGGAGGGGAGGAGGGAAGATCCCGATCCTGTCAGCTCAAGTGCTCACTTTTCTAAGTTTCAATTCACATTTCAATTTATTCACACATTCTAAACCTTTTAAAAGAATTCTTTTTAGAATATAACATTATTTGGAGGCGTTTGTGGTAAATATCAATTTATCTTGAAGCAAGAATTGTTTACTTCGTAAAATATTTTTACTGCCATTTTTATTTATACGTATGTTTAGTAACAATAACAGAACATCCGAGTTTCTTATCTCGACGTACATTCTTCACCTTTTTTACATCCGTACACCTACGATTCCTTTGACTTTCTACGTTTCATTCTTTCCTTGGTCCTCTTCTTCCACTCCTTCATTCATATTTGCACTATATATTTGTTTTACCTTTCTTCATTTATAATTAATTTCTTCATTCACAACTAAATTACAACGTTTAAATAATATATAATACGTTTTTGATAAATGAATGAAACATATTAAGATGGGCGGATTATTTCTTCGAATTAATGTAATATACCAAGGCTCGACTCACGTGCTACTAACTCGTAATTAATGTAATATACTAAGGCTCGACTCACGTGCTACTATCTCGTAATTAATGTAATATACTATACCAGGGCTCGACTCACGTGCTACTAACTCGTAATTAAGTCTTACAACTTAAAAATTAAGTGATAATCTTGAACAAAGATATTACATAATAATCAACTTTAATTTTCGTGTAAATTTTATAATTTTTCATGTTTTAGTTAAATTTTATTACTTTTTATGTTTAGTGAGATACAGGTAAAATCCTAGTTTACTGGGGACACGACAAATGAAGACAACAAACTCAGATCTATTAAAATTGTGTGTCCAAATTAAATTACCTGTTGTTTTTTCATAAATTATGTTTATTTCTTGTCATGCGTAAAATAAAAAATAATAATAATAAAAAGAAAAGAAAAATATTTATGTACGAGTATATAGAAACATGTTTTATTTCTTACAAAGAATATGCATATCTTTGTTTAATTTGCGGTTTATATAATTCATTACTCTGTTATCCAATAATATGTTTATGTATTTATCTTCTTGAAAGAAAATAAACATAAAGGATATTTTCCTTCCCCCAGCAAAATATCTTACAAAGAAACGTCAGAAATATCAGATCCTTTGACATTGAAATGTGAAAGGGCATTCCAGATTATTAAATTTGCATCTTGGTTCTGGAACTCGCTGAATTCAGAACTGGGTGTACGAGTATGTATGGTTTGCCGTTTCTGATTTGTTTTTATAGACGAATTCGCTCATCTTGAGGAATCTTCGTCAAAGGAGTTAGATAAGTTATCTCAGCTTCTTTCTTTATAAAGTTTTCAATTAGGCTGTTTACAATTTTGAGAAAAGTCAGAGCGATTGCAGTAAATAGGAAGAAGAATTGAAAAGTTAAAATATTTCTTTGAATAATATTAAAAAGATCATCAATTTTTAAGATATTTCACATTTCATTCTAAATGCTATAGAATATATGTTATCCTGTTGAATATAAAACAGGGTTTTTATACAATTTTAAATGAAATGGTATGTTTATGCCTCAAAAATAAATTAAAATATTTATTGCTGAATTAATCTTTTTAATATTTACCGAAATTTCGTAACATTTTATTTTTGGATACATATTTTATACTTATTCATTTTCATCAATTGTGTATTCTTCAAGATAAGTTTTAACCCTCTTTCTGGTATGCACGATTAAAAAAATAAACAACAGAAGTGTTATCGATATTAAAAATGATTTTTTCCCTTCGCTCAGGTCTTTATTTGTGTGTAATATTCCTGATTTTCCTTTCCTGTCCCATATCTATTACTTTGATTGACGATATTTCACTTTCATTCTTGTTTTTTTTTATATATTGTTAATGGATTTAGTACAAATTAAAAATATTTGTTTTTCTGTTCGCGACCATTTACCTACTTTTATTCACTTTTGTCTGGAGGGTAAGAAAATATCGCCACTTTCCACAATCCAACCAGATTTTAATACAATGAAGGGTTTAATAAATAAATATATGAATACGAATACAAACTTTTTTATGTTTTTCGTAGTATCAATTATAAAAGTGGAATATTTGTTAGTTAACTAAGTGTGCGTGCGTAGTGTAAAAAGTTTTCTATTTTTCCGCCAGGTACACAGATTTAAGCAGGCATAAGTAAGCATGTAACATTCAGAGAATTTCAGGGTTAGTTAACTTTGAATAGATTATCCTCATTCCGCGTATGTCTCCTGTGTATAAGGGGTGGTGATTTAGATTTTCTTTGTTTGGAATATATCCGAGAAGGACCTTTCGGAGGGAAACTATTGTTGATCCTGAAAATAGTATATTAGAATAACAAAGAAAAGGCGGGGATTCGTGATCTTCTGAAAATGTTACTTCTTTATTGTAGTAGCACGTGACTTTTTTAAATGGAATCTTTTGTGTGTGAAAGCTAATAGAAAGGACTTTTTTCGATTCATTTTTTGTACGGAAAGATGTTAATGCAACAAACTGGGGTGAAAATACATCAAGTTACTTAACAATATTTTTTAAATGTTAAGTTATTTGATGTTTAAAAAAAGTTAATACTATATTAGAGATTATATAATCGATAAACCATCTAACTAACCACAAATCAGAGAATTGATACCTTTGAGATGCGGTGACTTTTGCGCATCTCATGATCAGCCGGAAGAAAAAATCTGGGTTGAGATGCTGTTATCTCTCTGCGATTGTGTAAAAAGAGTCTCGCGATGTTTTGGATATTTAGCACAAGCAATCAATTCTGGTGGAAAATGCTTAACAAAAGAAGCAGAGGACAAGCACCTATCCGATTAAGTGATACGCTGAAAAAAAGAACCGGGGTGCTTATTTCAGGAGACGTTCCATATGATAAGAGATAGTTTGTACTGATGAATAATTGTTGATGGCCATGGGGATCATAATTCTCAGAATTAAGGGAAAGACCAAGAGGAACATACCAAGTTATTTTAAGAATGAAGAAAACACAGTGTCAGGACGATGAATCTTTTATCAAATGGGAAACGAACCCACGCTCTCCATTTTCAAAAACGATTCTAGTATGATTTTCACTTAAAACATATTTAACATTTTTTGGTTGATTGTAAGAGATTGCCACATAGTCATAAATTCGTTAAGTTGTACTTTATACATTGCAAGTGCACAGTTTTATTGAATATCACTTAATTATTGAGATAAAACAATGCCTTATGAAGGCCTCCGTAAAATATAATAGTTATGGTTTTTTTTTACTGTGGAAGTTACAGTATAATATTCGATCTCCCTATCACCTGTCATTTTACTGATGCCCTTATCAGGCATCTTGCAATCTGAAAAGTTTGATTTTTTTCTGTTATATAAAAATATTTTCATACATTCCATTACTCTATATCTCTTTAGGAGTAGGCAGACAGGACGGAGCACCAAATTTCCTATCTTAACACACATATTTCGCCTCTTCCACATCCATACCCTTTCTCACACAACTCCTACGATTTCACTGTCATCTCGAATTTCCTTCTTTCAAAATATCATTCACATGATTCGACCATAGTTTCCTTGGTCTTCCTCTACCACGTCATCCACTCACATTTGCACTATATATTTGCTTTATTAGTCTTTTTTAACTACACGTGCCCAAACCATTTCAGAGTGCTATTCTTCATCTTACTCAACACACCTGCCTTAAGTTCACTTAATGAAAATAAATAGAATATATATTCATTTGTCGTTTTCATATTTCTCTTATATTTGCACGATACGTTATCATTTTATTTATTTAACATGTTTATTGCAAATACAATCTGGCGGGTTTATTGCCAGGCGGCAATCTCTTCCAATCAACCAGACAAACGTAAATGAAGCAAGTTACATGGTCGCATAAACCATTCAAATGACTATCCATTCCCACAAAATCCATAAACACATACGTGAGCATATGCTCACAGACCCCACAAAGACGGACAATCACCCGAATATTCCTTTTCATGAAAAGTGAGATATCACCAATCAAAAATAAAGGAAGGGATGGTGGAGAGGAAAGGAAGAAAAATCAGGAATGCAACACGTCATTTTACTGACTAGAAATTAAGAGTTTTTTCAGTCGCTTCTTAAAGCATGCCAAGGACAGAGTGAGTCTTATATTGGTTTGTAATTGATTCCAGAGTCTCACTGCGTGGACAGTAAAGGACGACGTAAAAAAAGAGGAGCGTTGAACTAGAAAGACCATTAAACAATTTATCACACATAGGATGAAAGTTATGATAATTGAAATCTGTAAGGACTTTATAATATTCTGTAATTATTTTACTGCGTACGTTGGAAGTATATTCGCACACCCGTATTAGAATAAAATTGTTTTTATCTATGTATTGTGGTAGATAATATACGAGTATTCTTGTTGTTAAAGTGAAAACTATCCTTTGTGGAAATAATCAACAAACGTTATTCCTACCTTTCCAACGCCAGTGGCTTCCTTAGATCCTATTCTCCGTAGCAGAGCTGGCGGGGGAGCGGGTGGCGCCCTTTGCAGGGCCGCGCTGAAGCCACCCCCGCCCAGGGCGCTTCCACACCCACTGCTGGCCCCGTCCTCCTCGCGTCTCCTGCGGTGGGGAGATCCATTCAGGTTTAGTTTTGCCGCAGCCCTGTGGTTAAGAGGAAAAAAACAATTTAGGAACGAAAACTAAAATGAAGCTTGAAACTCTTAGAAAAAAAAACTTTTTGCGCAGTTCACACAATAAGTTATTAACAATTCAAAATAAAGTTTTGTTGTTATTTCCATCAGTGGCGAATCTCTGTTACTTAATTAGTAACACACTTGTATTCCGGGTTTGATATCTGTTGATGTCCAAGAAAAAAAAATTATCTCAGTATAATTGAGCGTTCGTCGATGACATTATTGTTACTAATGAGGCTATTGTTTAGTTCGTTGATGAGATAATTGTCTATTTTTTCTAATTTATTTATTTCGTTTCTGACCTTTTTGACACAAAATGTTTAAAAAACAACAACAAATAAAATTTATCAATACAACTAAACGATTTTAGAAGAACCAAAACAAGAAAGTATATTTATACAATTCAATCAATTTATTCCGCTATAAACATTTTTTTCAACTCACTTCCGTAAGTAGTCAAAGTTACATGAAAACTCATACAATACCCATATTGATTGCCTAAACTGCGCAGTGTTATGCAAGAGTTATACAAATAATTTGTTGCGATCACTTCACTATGGATTCTTACCCGAAATGTTCAATTTATGGCGATGATGATAATATTATTTCTTGCGAAAAGGATGACTGAATGCCATTGATGTGCATTATAATATTTTTTTATTTCTTGATAGAATTGAAAATATATGGCATTGCTTTGTGTGGGGTTTTCTGAAAAAAAATGTTGAATTCACAATATAATTCTAATTTCACTGGCTTAATATTTTAGCGGGGTTTTTTTGCGGTTTGGGTCTTTTTGCATAAATACATCTAATTATCCTGAACAAGCAAGGACAATTCAGACGTTAACATTATTGTTTTGTTTTAAAATATTTTTTCCCTCGTGCTACAATTTTTAGAATAATGTTTAAAATTATTAAAAATTATTTAAAAAAATTGCATTACATTCACAAATAAATTTAAAAAATAAACATGAACATTAATTTCATAAGTACCGTTTGGTACTAGAAGTTTTAATGCAAGAAATGTTGAATTTTCAAACCCCTTTACCACAAGTTAATATATAAAAATGTAAATGCGTGGTGTGAACAAATATTTAAAATAAATTCCCAGATATAGGTATATTTTTCATGTATTTTCTAATATGAGCACACTAAAAAAATATGCGAAAGATGTATGCTTGAATATATAAGTGTGGAGATTTGATTTATATGTGCATCCTGTGAAAGACAATATAATTATATGTACCCAATAAATTTGGATGGGATGGACCAAAACTGGTTTGAAAAGGCAAATAATACGAGTATGTTATTTATTTATAACTATGAATAACGAACTATAAAATTATATAGTAGTAAAGATTAAAAGAACCAAAATTTAAATATTATTTCTGAGTATGAGGCAATTAACATGTATCTTTAGTCAAGAATAAATGAAAACACAAAGAAGTATAATTGAGCAACAAAAATAATTTGAAAAATTAACATCACCTCAAAATAACTTGAATAAGATATAGTAAATATATACTATATTGGTTTAAAATATTAGATTTTTATTTTACCAAAAATATATCGGAGTATTTTTAATAGAATATTAGCGGCGGAGCCTTAAGGTTCAGTCGTTGGAAAATTGATATAAACGAAGAATTTCCCGTTGAATGATAAATGACTTGTACGTGAGGAAAATGCAAAAATATGAAAATTATTGCATTTCTGTATGTATTTCCTCACAGAAATGCAATACTAGTTTTTATCTCAAAAACATCATTTTATATTCAATGTGAATTTCAATATACGACTGTAACAATACAAAACATATGCGTACAAACAATTTTTTTTATTTAAATTGAAAACATATTATTGGACCAGTTTAAAATTGATTAAAAATTACTCTCTTATATTGATAAAAAAATTGACTCAATTTCTATCTTATAATTGATTTTTTTAGCATCGAGAGTGATGGTACTAATTACGAGTATTCTAGTGTGTGTAAATTGCATACATGTATTATATGAAAAAAACATTTAATCGTTATCTTTTCTAAATTAATATATTTTTACAGGTTAAATTTTTCATGAATAAACTAGTGCCCCGTTTACACGTCGATTCGAGTATTTTGTGACCATACAGGATAAATGAGAATGTGAAATACTTTAAATTGTTTAATATAATAATCATTTATGTTCAAATGAAGATATGAAATAAATATTATGTTTGTGATAACAATACATGTCTGAAGTTTGAACTAAGAATAATGATATTTTACACCTTTTTATATATTTTTAAGCGATTTTTTTCAGATGGTTTTCAACTTTCTTCGAGTTTTAAAATTTAATCACTTTTCAGACGAAAATAGAGGAACAATAAATATAATTATTTATGAGAAAGTCAAATGTGTTAGATCGAAACAAGTGCTTATTTTATCGTAAACTGAAAATATTTGTTTAACAAGTTAAAAATCATTAAAAAAAATCAAAATTTTGAAATAAAACACTGATTGTTATTTAAAATTGCTTTAGGTTTTCTACCATGTAAGTTTGAATTTTTTCAATTATTTTTTTGTTATTTTCTACACACGATTCAATGATCAATTTTTTTATTAATACATATTTAGTTAAAAAGTATTTAAAGTCAATATAAACAATTCAGCTAATGCCACAATATTTGTTGAAAGATATTGCCTTCCAATAGTGAGGTTATGTTGCAAAGCTAGTGAAACCTTTCAGACGGAAAGAATATATTTCATTTTGCAGTTCATGTGGAAATAACTGCCTTTTCTTTTGTGCTTATCAATCGTTTCTTCCCTCCACAATAAGAAAAAAAGCATTGTAGTAAGTAGGTGGTTCGGAGCAGTAGCAGAGTTAAGAAAATCCTTCCGAAAAAAGGGATCCCCCTTTTATTTTATGTCTCCTCCTAACGATAAGATTTTTAACCCTATGAGTCAAAGTTGACATTTGCACCTGATGCCCTTTAAGGGGTTCGAGAAAAGGAAACATTCTTGCGCGACTTAGGGATTAAGTTAACCTTCTTGCGTCTATGCGGGACACAACAACGACATGATTTATAGAGAAAAGTCAGCTTGTCTAGACGTTCGGCAACAATTATAAATCATTTCACTGAAGAAAAATGTGAAGAGAAAATGAACGTATTCAGCACTCGGTGAACAAAGGGTTATTATGTGACCTTTTTAATATTAAAGGCTTTAATAAAAGTTTGTTTACATTTTACTTTAAACTTATTTGACAAATACGTTTGATTCCAACTAGTTTTATAAACAAGCGTCATTTTTTAAAGAGATGTTAATGAAATTGTCATAACAAGGAAGTCGTTTTAATTGAAACGTTGGCCTTTTCGGTGGTCTAATGTTTAGCAAGCAAATATCCTTGGTTTGATTACCAGTGAATTAGTTTTTTGAATTATTGTACTTTCAAAACTTATTCCGTTTGGATTAAAATATTTGCTTTCCTGATTGATATACATCGACAAAAATAGCGATATATAAATTTTCTTTACTAAAAACTTAATCAAATTGAACGAAGGAAGTCATTATAAATAAACATTGTAATTTTCGGTGATCTAATGGTTAGCATTATTCATTAGCAAGCAGATGTCCTGGGTTTGATTGCCGGTGAATTCATTTCGTAAATGATTATTCTGAATTAAAGTGTGCTGAATTAGATGCATCGATGAAAAGAGCGCTATATAAATCTGCTCACTTAAAAGCTGCAGCAAATTGAACTTTTCGATCATCTTGGAAGTTGAACTTTTTTAATATTTTAATTGGAAAATGGATTTGATCTGTCAAAACTGTGCGGTTGTGAAGGGAAAAAGTTTGCACACAATAAACCAATACAAGCACTTAGTATTTTACAGGATAGACTATTTACAATTGTTTGGGAGGAACAAATAAAACAAATAAGATGTTATATCCTTTATGATATAAATATTTTATGATTTGGATAAAATTATAGTGAATTATACTTTTTTATTGTCGGCGGCCGTTTTCTAAAGGTAAGCATGTGGCACTTAAGGTTCGATTCCTGGCGAATTTAATTCTGTACTGCTTATACTTTTAGACTATTTATACAACATTTGAATTCAATATTTTCTGTACCTTATGTGCCGCGTACTATAAATTCTTATATCGCTATTAAAAACAACCCAAAAACAGCGCTAAAAAATCGGACTAATGAAAGGCTGCAGCAGTTAAACCTGCCGATCGTCTTGGAAGTTTCAGCTTCTTACCATTAGAACTTGGAGTTTGATCTAAGAAAGAGATTCTGTGCTTATGAACGTGAAACAGCTTGCAGACTATCAGCATTTACAAGATGGCTGAAAATCGTACTCAATCACGAGGTAATTCCTATCGTATTGCACTTTTGTTGTTTACAGAACAATCTAGCGAGCTTATTGCCATATGACAATTACTTCCAACGAACGAGAAAATTGTTAAAGATGATCTTCGTGCTTTAGTCGGTAAGACAACTGTATTTCGACCCGGAGGCTGCTAATTCGATTTCCGTTGGAACCCAGAATGTTTTAAAATGGATTATAGTCGGGTTACCACTTAAGGCTTGTTTATATTTCTACATAGTTAGAAGATATTTCTATATATCAATAAGATCGCAAGATTGTACTTTATACAACGAAAGTGTTATTAATACAATACAACAATTAGTGAAAATTACAACCGATTTTTTTATAAAAATTAGGGAACTGACGAGAACTGAACCCTCAACCCCTGTGATGTAAGATAGACGTCTAACTAAAGAGGTCACGGAGTTATATATTATAGTTCTGAAATATTCGAAGAATAAGTTAAAATGTAGCTTTAGTATATAGCGGCGTTTAGTGATACTATCAATCAACTGGTGTGACACTATCGAGGCCTGATCTCAGTTTGGGGTATTCCTCGCTTTATCTTTTTAACCCCGGATAGATTATATATAAGGTTTAAAAGGCAAAAAAAATAATGGTTCTTTAGGCTTGCTACCCCTTTTGGAGGAAATGCGTGAGATAGCTAGAAATGAAGATACCATATTATTACATTTTTGAAACAATAATTCAATTGCTGATTATCATCGATAGATTGTCGTCAATATGCCTTCGGCGAGTCCACTGGTTCTTCAAACACATTGTTCGTGGATCAAGAGATATTTTGTAGGGGCTTGTGGTTACTGGAAGCATGGAAGAACGACGCACAAGAGAAAGAGCCCTAATGCGTTGGATTGACCAACTGAGAGACGCTAAGGAATTACCCTTAACCCTGAGAGATCGGCGCACTGCTATAGCAGTGGAAGAAATTTGTTCTACCCTTGTATTCTAAATGAATATCATTAATTTAGAATACAAGGGTACATATTCTAAAATATATTTATGTTGTAAAAATATTTGTTTTTTGTTTTTTTGTTGTTTAAAATAAATATTTATCACGAACGTCCGAATCGTAAATATATCTCAGCACTAGATAGACAATTATATTTTTTTCTCGTAGCGCTCTCAGGGTTAACAACTGCCCTTCGACAGTCGTCAGAGGCTATCATGAGAGTCACGATGCTCATACACGAGCTACATGACAGTATGATGATGATATTATATATTTCGTCACACATTTTTTTTTATATTTCTCATGTTTAAATATGTATAATAGAAAGAAATTAGTTTAATTAAAAGCTTAAAAGACAAATAATGCTCGTCAACCAGTTTGCAGCACTGCTTATATCTGCTCAATAAGAGTTTCTTGTTGCAAACAATTGTTAATACCGTTCTAGTGACATTGTTTCACTGGAAAAGTTCCTTGTGACGACAGACATAAAGAGCCATTGTCCCTGGAGCTACAAGGGCTGTAAAGCTCAACGTACACCCGAGCTCGAGCTTCCTTCCGAGCTTACTTTTTAAGTAAAACGATTCAAGTACCATATACTCATTCGTATCTATGCTCGAGGCAAGAGCTAACCAACATTTTCAAGATTAATATTCCGATTGTTGATCGATAAACTATTTTTCTAACTGTTTATTTATTTAAAAATATATTTTACGGTTTGCCATAGGACGGGTTTATTGCAAAGTGGCAATCTCCTACACTGCCGTCATAAGCAAAAACGCAGCTAACGGGGGAAACAATCAGAAATTAAACTTAGTATGAGGCAATATTTCATATCAAATTCCGAAACAGTCTTAATTTGATCCCAAGCAATATTCAAAACATCTTTTCTTTTTATACTATTGTACTATATGATTACTAAATAGTCCTATAAAGTGAAATGTGATTTTTCTCTCCCAGTATACAGTATTTTAAACGAACCAAGTGGCATTATTAATGGATTATTAAAGGAATACTTCCACAGGGGTCCCATTCTATTATGTGACGCATTTTAATACACATGACATAGAGAACGGCCAACATAGAAATTAATTACACCATTAAGACCACCATTAAGATAAATGACCATCATATTTTTTCTGAAAACAAATGCCCTTGGTATTACTCAAATGCCACTGCGGTCGTTTCCGAACTTGAAAATTCCTTTTAAAAAGGGCGAATGAATGTTTATTCATATCATAAGAGGGACATTATAAATAAATTGGACGTAACCACGCAAGGTGTCAAGACACATCCAGGTTAGCGGGCTACTGCCTGAATCTATTGTCGGGCCGAGGGTATCCTAACTATAATAGATACCTTAACACTAATCTAGCGCATAGCAGTAAAGATAAGCTAAATCCCTAACCGCTTTTATAGATACAGTTAGACTTGTTTACTTTAACGATAATTTTAAATGCAGTAGTCGACTATTTTCACGTTAGATACTGCTGTTCCCATTAAATTAAATGGATTATTATTGTTTGGTAAAGGCATTTAACCCTGGAAATTAATTGTTGACAAATGATAATATTATTAAAAACCAAATCGATGATAATATACCGCAGTAATATTAATGTAAATCATGGTCTAGAAGTGGTTACTGACTTTATTTACTTAAGTTTCGGCATTACCATCAATGGAATATACGAGGCTGAGGGGAAAAAAAACAATAGGAATGGCGAAGCAAGTGTGGACAAAACTGGAAAGTATACAGAAGCAGAACCATCACGACAGAAACACGTCTAAATCAAGTCTTGTCTTGTCTTCGCAATATTTATGTACGACGCGCAGACGTAGATTATGAGAGCAAGCGAGTGATGTAGAAAAAATGCATTTGAAATGTGGTGTTGGAGAAGGGTGTTGCGAATCCCATAGATACTGTGGTGACCCCGACGTGATTCTGACCGACGTGATTACTAGAAGACCAGGAAAACTGCCAAACTGTGGCATATAAAGCATCCGAAACATCCACCTGCCCGCAGACCGGAAGCGCATCACCGCCACAGCACCTCGCTGGTATCGCACTATCGATGCGAATCACGGCATTCTGGCGCGACAAACCACGCCTATGGTTCATCACATTTGAAGCCGCCACCCAGGATCTGCACCGGAGCCAGACCCAGCTGGCTCAGCTGGTCCTCGCCCAGCTCGACAAGCAAGACATCGAGCAAATCGCGGATCTCCTGTACAGCCCGAGTGCGAGCCAGTATGAAGACTTGAAAAGCAGACTCATCTCCGTCTACGTAGAGAGCGAGGGGAGACAGCTGCAGAAGTTACTATCGGAGATAGAGCTCGGCGACCAGCGGCCGTCACAGCTGCTACGGCGCATGCGGAACCACGCCCGCGAAATGATCCCAGATGCAACGCTGCACCTGATGTGGATGAACCTGATGCCAGCTCATGTGAGGTCAGTCCTGGCGATCAGCCATACGATCTCCAAGACTGCCGCCCTCGACGAACTCGCACTGCTGGCCGACAAGATGCTGGAGCAGACGCAGGAAATAGCGAGCACGAGCATCGCTACGACCACGAGCATCGCACCGGCTCCCTCAACCGTCCCTAAAATACCATGGCAAACTTTCCATTCTCAAAGAACTGAGAATCACTGTGAGATTGTCGACAATATGTCCTCTGATTCATTGGACATATTATTGTTACTACGAAGACTATTTAGAGAAGCTTATGATCACTAGAAGCGTGGAAGAACGACGGAAAAGAGAAAGAGCCCTAATGCGTTGGACTGATCAAGTGATAAACGCAACATGACTGCCCTTGACAACTGCTCTTCGAACTATGGAGTGCAGGGATAGATGAATAGGAGTTGTCAAAGGCTATCATGGGAATCACGATGCTTAGTCATGAACTACATGAAAACATGGATAATTACTGAAGGATAATATTTACTTATTTACATAAACTACACTTAAAGTTCTTTACATATCACAGTAACAATTATAAAACAAAAGATAACCTATAACTTAAAAAAAACTAACGATTGAGGAAACTTGCTTCTTTCAAAATGCATGCTGTTTTTAATGTATTGTGTTTGTTAAATCAATTTAAATTCATTGTAATTTATTTTATCAAACACCTTTTGTACCAAGAATACCACTTATTCCACTTTTTGTACCAAGAATATACCAAGAATCTCTCCGCTGCTCGCCGAGGTCATCCCATGCCTCCCTCAGCCCCCAGTCCCCAACCCGAATGTTTACCGTTAGAACCGTGTATCTCGGTACCATTTCGAACAGAATTAAGTCTTGTTTGAGCTCTCCTGATGATGATGTGAAAGCTTTGAAACCGGCAGGGTTACAAAAAGTGGAATAAACAGTGTTTGATAAAATAAATTACAATGTCTTTAAACCTCCACAACGTTAATGCCTTAACTATAAATAATATATCAATTTAAAGTATATGAATGGTCTGTTGATCTTTGTGGCTTAGTTGATAAGGTGCTAGTTTTCTACCAATGGGTTTCAGATTCGATTACCGATGGTATCAAAAATTAAAGAAAAGAAACAAGGGATTCCTGATTAAAAAGTTCATCAAGTAACAGTAGTTGTATGCGCTAACCGTATATGAGTGATGTTGCCTGCCCACGTACAGTAGTATTTTAAATATATACAATGGTGAACTTTGAGTAACTTGTCTAGTTCAGCGATTTTAGGCTGTATATGTACGAGTAAGTCATATAAAATAAACTGAATAAATGTAATACAAGACGTCATCATTGCTGGGCCTAAGAGTCGAGGATCCCCTCGCCATTGCAATGTTAATAAGTTGGAAAACTAAGTTGTGCCGTAGAGTTTTTTTGAGGATTGAGTCGTTGCATGCCAGCAAATTCACCGGCCACACCACTGTACTGGAAACGATGCCACATCGAAGGGAGATGGGGAATACACTGGCAAGTTTTTATTTTTTTATTTTTAAATAATAGATATAACCGAAGTCATAAGTATTCTTATACCCTTGGAATACTAGGCAGAAGGGAGTAGTACAGCGCGGGGTTTGAACCGGCGACCTTCACGCATGGCCATACACCTTACAATGCAATACAGAAGGGAATAAAACATCGTAAGAATGGGTGGAAAAAGTATGATACTGACACGAACAAGTAAAATCAATGAACGCTACAAGGATTTCGCGTGTTGTTTTTTATAACGACCCTATCTTTACTTACGCTTTAGAGAGAATTGAAAAAAGTATTACATCTTTCAGAATATTCGACAGGGGTTGTTTATTGGCCTTCAGAGTTCACCAATCTTCTTTTTTTACATCGTCTTTTACTGTCCATGCAGTGAGGCTTTGGAACCAGTTACAAACCAATGTTAGACTCGCTCCGTCCTTGGCATGCTTCAAGAAGTTACTGAAAAAAAACTCTTAATTTTTCAAGTCAGTATTCGTAAAATAATGTGTCTCATTCCTGATATTTCTTTCCTTTCCACCATTCCTTTATTTTTCTTTGATTGTTCATATCTCACTTTTATTTTAATATGTACTCGTACATGTCCAAAAATTTCATAAAATTTAGTTTATTTATTTTTGTCCGGTTAGTTGGAAGAGATTGCCGCCTGGCAATAAGCCCGCCAGATTGTTTTTTGCAAATAAGTATTAAATAAATAACTTTTCATCCTAATTTTCCTTAAATTCCCTACCTTGTCCTTAAATTAATTATTTTCCTTTAGTTTCATCATAGTTTTTTTTTTACTATTTCAACGAATATAGTATATAGTTTTTTTCGTCAAATCTGTCATGGATTAAAACAGTTTAATAATCCAAGATGACAACATAATGAAAATAAAATTAAAAAAATAAATATGGAAACACAGTCCACATTCAAGGAACAGGAGAATAGAAAATACCGTTGGTCTATACATACTCGTAGAAGAAGGGTTGTGTCTGTTCAGATCCCTTGAATATGGTGGAAATTAATATATTTGGTTAATATCATTCTCTGGAGAATTTGAATGCTTTATGACGAGGGTTGAGCACATGAATGCACCACAAATGCAATAACGAACAATAAAATTTTGCCATAATAAACATCTAAAGGTACCTCTCACGTTACCGCAAAATTCCCAAGTACTCTCTATTTTATTCAGACGTGTGGTTCACAAACTAGAATTATACTACACGAGTATTTAATCGTGGTCATTAATTTCCTTGAAAAAGATATAAGAACTCCGTGGTGTAGTTGAAAGACGTCGTGGTGTAGTTAATAAGACATTCGCGTTTATATATTTTTCTTTATTTTATTTTATTTCCACATTCAAACGATCATTGATGCCAAATATTAAAAAAAATAATGTAACATTGACATTTTAGCATTGATATACAGTACAAAAATATAGTTTAAGTCAAACAATACAACAAAGCAAATCTATTAAATTGAATCAATTGATTGCGACAAGAACAACTCATTCACTTCACTACAAAAGCAAGTAATCGAAGCCACATGAACATCCATACAATGCCCATATTGATAACTCAATCTGTGCAGTCTTGCCATATGAGAGTTGTATCAATGCTTAGTTGCACACACTTCACTATAAAGCAAAACATTTTGCATTTACAACGAACGTGTAGCATGACAAGCCTAGTTCCGGACTATTGAAATACGAGCTGATAATCTTAAATACTATAATGTATTAGATCTGTTTTGTTGCGAAAATAATTCGATGACGGTAGAGCACCAGCTGTCTCTCCATCTTTAAGGTGGCCTTCCTAGCATGCGACGTCCTTCGGGTATCTCGTGTGTGGTTATATGTGGGATTATATTACATCCTATCTCATCCTATGGTCACGCCAGAGTCGCATTGTCTTCTTGTTCCATCTGAGTATATCGTTCGTGTTGTCGGCCTGTCGAATGTCAGAGTTTCTGACACTATCTATAAGAGTTTTTTCCCGCAATGGTTCGTTGTATTCTTATTTCGTATGATCGAAGCAGGTTCATTATTTTAATTATGTCCCAGAATCTTTGTTTAAGTTATTACATATCTTTTTAAATGGTTTTCATTTGATTTGCACTTAAGGACACGTTCTGGTTAGTTGAAATACCTTTTTGGTTTGTTGAAAGAGATTGCCACAGGAAAATAAGTTCACCAAGTTTTATGATAGACAACCAAAGTGTAATTCTATGGAGTATCATCCAAATCATTAAATATTGATATAACATACGATGTAACTTTTAAATAGTATTTTTGTACATATTCATCCATTTTATCTATCAATGCTTTTTTTCGGCAACGCTCTGTAAAGTGCCCGCCTGTGCCCGCATTGCTAATGCATACGAAAAAATAAATGAATAACTATTTCGTTGAAATGAAAAAACACCCCTATTGTTAATTTAAAAAAACACCTAATGGTCTGAAAAGTTTATTTGAGAAGCGCTGCCTTGCCTAATACTGCAGTGCAGTGGATTAATTATTGCGCCCCCTCCGTGCGAATTGTTCTCATATTAACGTATGAATAATACAAACACAATCAAGTAAGCCTACGTAATACGCACTAAATAAGTTATAGTTTCATTATACTAAAGCCGCTTCGATACCGTGGCCATGAGCGCATACTTATACCAATATAATAACCCCCTGCCTGTGGCAAGGAAATATTAAGTTATTACTGTACTAGTATCTATAATAGAACAGTAGATTTGTTTCAAAAACATCACCAAATAAAAAATGTTATACATCTTCCAACATGCACAGGAACTGGAATCACTTCTTGCATGCTGTTTCATCGCAAAAAAAACCTTTGACAGCCCCCACAAACCCTGAGCCCAGGAAGTGGTCCTTGGTTAGGGTATGTATTTCAAGATTGTAGTCATGATCAAGTCGCTATACGAAGACTGTGAATGCTATGTAAAGTCAGCTGGTGGTCCATCTAAGTACTTCACACGATCACTACTGGAGTCCGGTAGGGCTGTGTTTTGACTCCCTTTATATTTATTTGGACTTTCGAATAAATGCTGTTGAAACGAAAATAACACTGGAGTGACAGTGTATGATGGAATACGAAGTGAAGTGATAAGGGATGAATGTGAACTTAAGGCTTATGTTTTAAGTAAGCTCAAGAAGAGTACTCTGAGATAGTTTTGGCATGTATAACGAATGAATAAAATAAAATAGAAAGAAATACCAACTCAACAAATATACATTGCCAATATGAGTGGAAAGCGTGGTAGAGAAAAACTATGAAAAGTGAGGTTGGATCAAATTAAGGATATTTTGAAAGAAAAAAATGTAATACGTCAAAGAAATCATAGGAGTTGTATGAAAAGGTGCATGTGTATGATAGAAGAGGCGAAAATGAATGTCAGGATAAAAAAGCCTGGCATCTATCTGCTCTCTGCCTACCACGACAGGAAGACGGTGTTATGGTATGCATGATTTTTCTATTCAAAACGTTCATCTACCTCACAATAAGTTGACAACTGATGGGATTGTGGAGGAACTGAGTAACGTTGAACATTCGCATGATATCGGCAAGTTAAGAGCTTCTGTTGATGATTTACAGTGTACAATACATAGCCTATCAGATAACTTCATGCGTCTTAGATTGCCTATAAAAGTTGGAAAGACGGAACTGATGTGTAGTGTCTTATGCCCTAGTAAGGACATCCTTCTGTGTATAAATGGCATCCCTGTCAACAGAGTTGGTAAATTAAAGTATTTGGGTGTCATAATTACTGGGAATGGTGTTTGTGGAATGAGCTGTCGATTAGAATAGGTTTTAAGAATACCAAAATCATAGTTCTTATTCGCGAAGATATAAACAGTGTTGTAGGCTTGAGCTTCTTCCAGCTTAAACTTATTTTGCGATCTTTTCCGGATGAGCAGTCCCGTTTATTAATAAATGCGATAGTCGTTTTTTCGCGTTGACTATTGTAACAATTTTTTCTCGGGTTTATCTATGACATCATTTAATAAACTGCAATCAGTTTTAAATGCAACTGCCCGTCTCATTTTGGGTGGTATAAAGAATGTCACATAACTTCATTACTTGGTTGAATATAGAGGAGAGGGTTGATATATGGTAAAGTTGGAGTTATGGTATTCAAGGCTTCCTCGATATGTACAGGATTGTTTTAGACGGGAGCAGATCTCTGAATCTCATTTCAGATTAAGGTCGAGTGCTGCGAATACTTTGCTTCTTCAGATTCGCAGTAGAGTAGGCGAACCCAAATATTTCCACAGAACGTTTCAGGGAGCGTGATATCTTCTGCGAAACCTTAAGGAAAATCTCCGAATTGGTCAACTCGTTTTCAGTAGACTTGAAAAGGCACTTTTTATCTAAATCTACTGAAAGTTAGGTAGGTTAAGCTTGTTAGAAAGCGCTGTTGATGGTAAGGAAACTTTGTTATATCAAATTATCGTTTAAAAAACTGGGACTCCTCAGCGCCTACATCATGGCAATTTTTTTTATGATTTTGAATCTTAGCATAACAATTTTTAATAGAGAAAATTTGAGAGTTTAGAGAACAGATTCCTTAGGAGGGTGATGGGCGTTAGGTGGTAATATCATATGATGTGACATCTTAAATATCACCAATGAAATTGTTTAATTTATAATATAATATTTACTTAAAATAAGATTTATATGCATTAACAGAACCATATATATTTTTAAACGGAGTGTTCAACCAGAAATCGGCAGAGAATTGTTTCTAAAGCTCGTTTAAGTAAAGAGTTTCGATGATTTATGATTTTATTACTTTCAAAGCAGTGGAATAAATCACTGCAGCAGGAGCGCAATCATAATAAATTACGAGTGCAGTCGAAAACTTTAAGCCATTTGCTACAAGTAATCTCAGAGCGCAGGGCCTCCCTATTCGGTTTCCCAAATCCTCTGATGATAAAAAAAAACATGGTTAAATACGCAGTACTAAAGATATGGGCAAGCTTAATACTCCAGCGTATAAATGTGAACAATTATTATGGGTGCTGGCTGCATTTAAAAAAAGGCAAAGTTGATGAGATTTATTTTTGTTGGGAATTCAATTCTTAAATGTTGACCAAAGTAATGTTTTTAAAAAGTGACAAAATACTAAATATTTATAAATAAGATCATAATTAATTTGAAAAAAAAATGTAAATAATAATCCTTATGAGTTTTATAACAAAATCATTTACCTGTAACAAAAGCGGAAAAATATTTTATTTGTATTGTATTCTCCGCATAATCGGTCAACGAAATGACTTTATTGTACTGTGTTATTTTTTCCGTCAGGTTAACGGTTTAACCTGACGGACTTATTGACATGAAGACATTTGTTCCGATCAACTAGAAATATATACAAGAGTCTTAAGTGAAATCATACTTAACTTCTTTTTAAAATATCTGAGTTCCAACGGCAATCGGTTGGAAGTTAAACGTTTTACCAACAAGGTCACGTTGGTCATCAGATATTAAGTTTTGAAGTAATCAAATAATGGTAAATAATAATATCAGATGACATTTATTTGAATGAATTACAAAATTGGTTTAACACTTAGTTTAGTATTTCGTCTATTCTAATTAAAGCCAAAACCCGTACGGTTGTCGCAGCGAGAGAGGAATACTTCAAAACAGATTGAAATTATACTGAACGAACCGGTGTAAAACGGGACGATGCCAATTTATTTTGAATTGTAATTAATTTATTTCCTATTACATCGAACCTTATAATTACTTGTGTTTATTTATCTTGTGCTCTTTTTTTTAATGCAGATAATTATATGTGGTTTTTCCAAGATGTCGGAAACGCGAAAACATTACTGTCAATATATCTGAAACAAGTCTTCAAGGAAAACTTTATCGACGATTTAAATTGAACAACAGTAATGTTTATACACAAAACATCGTGTATAAAGAGATTTTTGAGAATTAAATAATTCATCAATCAAGATGTACCTTTTTTATTTTAAACATTAATGAACCCAAATACTTTCATTTGGTATTTCAAAAATATATAATTTATTTTAATTCCGTGAATATTTCACGGGTTGCAACTAGTTCTAATTATTTATCCAATAACTGTATATGTCATCCAACTTAATTATTTGATTAATTCAACTTTAAAAATACAGGATACGTGGAGTGAAAATCAATGATCAATTCTGACATTTTATCTTTGATTATTTCCCTACTATTTTTTTCTTCCAAAAGATTACTTTATTTTTCTTATAAATTCTTCTACTTTTACTTCCACTAAAGAAATATTGCTTATCAAAAAAAAAATGTTGAAATATTTTCTATATAATAAAAAACTTCAAAGATGAACTTAATTTTAACTTGAATCAACTCATGTCTATACAACATCCTCGATGAAGGTGAACCCGAGTAGATTAACCATGTTCCAGGGCAAGTGGTATTGTTTTCAGGGCATGTTCCCTAATCTACATGCTTCAGTTGATTGGTTTTACATGTTCCGCCGAGATGAATTGGCAGAACACCATGGGTTGTGTATGATAATTCTGTGGAAACATACAATACGTTTCTACTTCTCTATTTTGAAGGTGCTATAGACAGAAGCATTGTGTACGCGTATTAACACGTGTTTCACGTTTAGAATTATGCTGTGTATTTTCATCATCGAAATTCAAAATAATAATTATTAATTTATAAATACATCAAATTTTGACTGCAAAACGTTTTTTTTAACTTGAAGCTTCAAAAAAAGAACAACAGAGAGTTGTTTATTCGCAATAAGTGCGCAACATAGTTTTGAGTTATTTTATTAAAAAATAATAAAGTGTATAGATTTGTATGGAATGAATTATTTTTAAAAGATAATATTTTTTTTATTGTGGTGTGTTAATTTTTTATTCGCAATGAATAGAAAAAGTTTCGACTTGAACTTTGTGGAACTTCACATAATATTCAAGAATAAATTACTTTGTTATTCAACTAATAATATAAATCCCCGCTGCACGTATTTTTACCTCCAAACCTGAGGCTCTCTTCAGGTGGAATGATTGCGGTTTGTTATGAAAGCAGTGCTTATTAAACTTATGAATTGTGTAACAGGAGAAATCCGAGCAAAGTGGATAAAAAAAAATAATAATACTAATAATCACTGCTCTCATAATAAACTTATTTCGCCAGAAGATGAAAGCTTTAGCACAGGAGGTAGAAACACATGTAACGGAGATTAATCTAACAAGATGGAATAATAAAGTAACGTATGGTTAAATATTCGAATAAAAAATTTTTCATACTTCTGATTTTTTTAACATATTAACGTTCAATTGGAAAGAATGATTGATAGTATTATTGTTTTCAAAGTAAAAAAGGAGATAAGGAAATTTAACAAGATATAGACAAAGCAACGAAAACTACAGGTTATTTTTAAATATAATTTGGAAATAGGTCGCTTGTTTTATGAAAATCGTCTGTTGATTGCTTAGAGTATTTCACTTAAACCTACTAAATCATTTTTCCCTAACTTAGAGCCCATTTATATAATGTATTCAAATAACTGTAATAAAGGCAAATAAAGGAAAATGAGCAATGAAATTATATGTGGCAAAGGAGTAATTATCTAGTTTTCATGTAAGTAATTCAAATTAATTGTTATTAATGTTATTTAAAGTTTTGAAAGGCCAGTTCAAACTTAGAATTTGAACATAAAAATAATATTCCAAAAGTTAAGATTTTATTACAAAATTAAGAGAATTTGAAATACGAGTATGTGTAAGATATTTTATTTATTTTTTTCTTATATTAAAATAAACGGTCATGAAATATTGTTCAACAACATAAAAAAATATGGTTAAAAGCATTAATAGTTTAATAACACATTTTTTTAATTTAAGATTCTACAAATCATTTCGACACATTTTCTGAAAGGCTTAAGCTGAGAAGAATCGGCTTCAAAACTGGTTTATTTGAGTTAAAGAAGTTTAAATGGGTCTACCAAGTGTCCATACTGATTCACATTCTGTTTGCTGAATAAATTCTTCTTCTCTATAGTTTATCTTTGCTTTGAAAGTTGGCGATCATTGTGGTTATCTTGATCTTTGAGGCAGTAGCTCTGAATAGATATGGTACCATAACAAGTTCTAACAATTTACTCCCGTAAGTTCGATTACCTTTAACTTTCCACTGCAATATCAGTTGAAGGATCTCACATTTTCTCCTCAAATTTTAAAATATATTTAAAGAACTTTCTCCTTTTAATGCTGGGTAATAATTATCTATCTATATTCGTCCGTTTCAAGATGTTATCATTACGGACTTTGTTAACTCACGAGACTCTCAATAATTTTCGATAGTGCCACACTTTAAAAGCTTCTAGATTTTTTTATGATGTTCTGAAAATGAGACCATACTTGAACACCAAAGTATGAAGAATATGTTGCAAACCAAAATTCATGTACGCAAGTAGAGATTGAAAACTTTGTTGTAGAGGAGATTTCGCATTTTGAAAAAGCAGTTTTATGCCATATTCATTCTTACGTTGACCTCTTAAAACTATTCTAATTGCTTATTAAGTAAGTATCTCAGATATTTGTATTATTGGACTCTTTTAACAATTTTATTGTTTATATTATTTTTGTATTATATGTACTGTACATTATTTTTACTGACAATTACGGAGATACAGCATTTGGGTGTAGTCTTTGATACAAAAAAAATGTTTTTTCAGTATGTAAGAAGCGTCACCACTAAGTCAGTCTCTGTATTGGAATTCGAGTTAAGAATGTGTAGGAATTTCAATGAAGTTGATTCACTAAAGGCCTTCGATATACGTGTATTACCCATAATACCGTTAGTTTCCTACAATTCCCTTTATGGTCACATTACTACGATGTCCACATACGAGTATATAGACGGAGAGTGCAACATCGATTCCTTAGGTTTATAAACCATAAACTGCGTAAACCTCCCGAGGAATTGAACTGTGAATATTTGATTAAGCTCTTGAACTTGAAAACAATATCAAAAAGAAGGAAATTGACACATAATTTGGCTCTGTACTAGGTTGTCACTTCTTATTAGTGTTCTGAGCTTGTTCAATTAATCTTTTTGCGCACTCCTTCCAGGTCCACGCAACAATGTCAATTGATCTATTACGTAATCATCAAAACACCAACTATTCCTACAATTAGTCGATCGATATCCTGTTTTTTTTTTCTGGGTTACAATCCTAGGATTGGTCTGCACCAAGCACTCGATCCCTCCACTCATCTGTCACCCGCCAGTCTCTTTATCTCCTGGTAGCTGCCATAGCGCACATTCCGGATCACCCGGTCCATGTAGTTATATCTAGGGCGGCCTCTATGGTTATTTCCCTGAATCATTCCCTCGACGATGGTAAGGAGCAGGCCTGGGTGCCTGATGTTATGGCCTATCCAACTGGATCATTGTTGGGCAACTCTATTTAGGAGTTGCCTTGTTTCTCCAACCCCACTCAATACCTCGTCGTTTCGGATGTGATCTAACCAATGGACTCTGGACATCCGCCTGTAGCACCACATCTCAAAGGCAGCCAGACGCCCGGACTCACTCTGGCTGATGGTGCACGTTTTGCAGCCATACAGCAGCACACTCGAGACAAGAGTTTTCACTAAATTCTTCCTAACATTGATATCAATGTTAGGAGATTTAAATATCTTGGATTTCTTGTTGAAAGCAACTCTTGTCTATTGGACCCTACTTATTATTTCTGCCTTTGATTTTATATTATACTAGTATTAAATATTGTAATATGTAGTATGAGTTTTACTTTCTTAACTGCTACTGTAATAATCTATTTAAATTAAAGCAACACCAATTTGTCTTAAAAAATCTCACTTCCCGCCATTTGAGAAAATAAAGATAAAGACACTTGGTGTGAGTTGAGCAGGGGTAAATAAATGAACAGAAATAAAAAAAGGAAGTTTGGTAAAATGCAGCATGAAACGGGGTGCTAGCCGGTTGCGGGGAAAGTTTTTTTAAAATCCAACTAAGGGGAAGGCGAAAACGAGAAAAGGGTAATAATTTATTCGGCAAATCTTTTTCCTCTCGACTTTCACAAGCTTTGACATGTATAAAATACGTATCTTAATCTGAGTTACTGCTACAGGCCCCACAGCTGCAGGGGTGGGTTTGGAGTGTTTTGAAAAATAACCGTGGAGATTGCCGCGTTGCAACGATGTACATATATTTCGATTCACACGATGTGACGGTCTTGGATAGTATAATATATTCAACATTTTTTTTCCCAATCTACAACATTTTTTGTGGTTCATGAGATATGAACGCTCTATATAGACTGCAAGGCGCACCAAAGTCTTTATCATCTAGGAATTAGAGATTACCGAAAGATTTTATACAACATGCAGGAAAAAAATCCTAACGTTCTTTGGACATGTTGCTGGAAAGAGTGATGACAGTCTAAAGAAGTTGAAGATATTTAAGGGAAAGTGAACGAGAGAAATATGTTCTATGAGAGGGATGTACCAAATAACGGAGTCAATAAGGTTCTCTTTAAGCGCTGTATTCAACATGACCCGGAACCGGAAGGGATGGAGACTGGTCATACACCAAGCTCTAGATATAGCGTAGAACCATTGAGCTCAGCATTGAGCATGCGACGAAGAAAATAACAATATTTTTACGCTTACTTGAATATTTGAAAATTGTGAAAATCGTTTGAAATGAGATACAAATGTATTTTAAGCTAGACAGGGATCATATATAGGTATTGAACCGAAAATATGAATATAAGGTTGTCCAACAAGACACAGGCAATTTGATAGTTAGCTGGATCTTGAACACATAACACCAAATTATTTTGTTTTTCTTATGTGTGTATTTTGTATGATAAAAATAGTATATGATAACACTTCTACACAGGCCTTGCCTAGTAAAGTGATGATCTATATCCACAAAATAATAGGTTTTTGTATTTGTTACATACTTGTACTTTTCAGTTCGCCTTTTGATTCAAACGATAATAAAAATATATATGATTTTTTTACCCTAATTTCGATGGTATTTGTCCAATTGACAATATGATAATTTCTCTAATAATAAGATATCTTATACGAGTATATTAGTTAGATTGCTGTATTTTTTAACTTTTACAAAGTAATATTGCTCATCAGCCCTACTAATTAAATTATGATTGAATAAAGCTTAACAGTATGACAAGAATATCGGTAATAAAAAAGCAGCCTACTACTTTCCAGACCATTGGTATCGGCAATACTGTCTCTCATATTTGGTATCGGCAATACTGTCTCTCATTGGTATCGGCAATACTGTCTCTCTTTCTTAACACTGTCTCTCATTGGTATCGGCAATACTCAGACCATTGGTATCGGCAATACAATCTCTCATTGGTATCGGCAATACTGTCTCTCATATTTGGACATATATTAATATTGATACGATCAAATTATGAAACAGCATATTTATTTCAATGAGGTTAGTAGATAATATGTGGTTTGAGGCAAGATAATATCTTATGTGGTTTGAGGCAAGATAATATCTTATGTGGTTTGAGGCAAGATAATATCTTAATTATACTTTTTAAAACTTGACATGTTTGAAACTTTGAGTTTCCTTAAAAATTAAATAAATGCTGTGAATTTTGTAAAATATGCTTTTACTAAATTTTTATTTTGTACAACTATATGCGTCTTTAGAGTCAAGTTAAATTAGACCATTTTTTATACTTATCGAAATGATCAAATACCACAGGTAACAAGCAATTGAATTGTGTATTTTTAAGTAACTCTTGGTAAGCTATGTTGTTTCCTTAAAAAATATAAAAATATGTTGTTATCGTGTTATAAGTTCATATAGTTTATTTTTATCAATGGTGTGTTATTGAAGTTATAATAATATATAAAAAAATACTAATAGGTCAGAATCCTGAAAATTCAGTGTTGAAAGGAGAGCTTGCATTATAAATTAATGAAACATACTTTGTGGAATAAGTAGTATTAAATCTATACTTTTATGCAAACGAGGGTTTTTCAAAAAAAAAAAAAACTGAGGGATACACTTATAATATGCTGTTTTCTAAAAAAAACATTTTCAAATAGCAGAGATATATATTTTAGTCAATCTTTGGATTCGAACTGAATTTAACTATAATAAATAAAAAAGAGGTAAATATTTTTTTTTGTTTTTTTCATCAAATCTTCATTTTCACTATTTATTGCGTAATACGAACAATATTTTATTTGTTATCTGATTGGTAGTAAAATAAACGTATAAAGAAAAAACCTTTTTCTTTATTTATTTAGTTTTAAAAATAGTGATAAACCAATTTTAACATAATTAATTACGAGTGTCGTACATAAAAATCATTGAATAAAAATATATAAAACATGTTGCATTGATTCGCAGCATCATCCGAAATACGTTTAAAACGGGAAACTTTTTCCAGCCTACACTAGGAAGTATACACAAAAAAGGCAAAACAAGCGGAAATGAAAGAAACCATATTTCGTTTTCCTTCCTCCATCGGCGACTATTCCGCTACTGCCTACCAAGCTACTCTGCCTACCGCGATGTCACTACCTTCTGCCTCCCAGGATACCCCGAGATACTCAACCTTCTGCTTTACCAAGATACTCCTCGATGGGGCCGGGATCACATGATATTTTATTCCTTTCCACAATTTACATAATGCCATTTTTATAGTGGAATATACCGCACATTTGAATGTTAAGATTTTGAGACTATAAGGAGACTTCTTTTATTTTACATTTTCGCGAGGCGTGAGCTATTTTTTTAAACGAAACACGAAATTTAAATAATGGCTTTAACTGGTCGGGAACATTGTCGCCTTGGATGGAAATTTAGTTTCGTAACAAGTTTTAAATGCTTTTAATGTGTTTTTTTTTCTGTTCTGTAAAAATGTTTTAAATTTTTTAACAATAAATTAATGTATTTTTTTTATTTCTCAAATTATTCTCCATGTTTTAATGTAGGATTGTAATATTAAGAATGATATTACTAATATTAAAAATATACCATTAAGAGTGAAGCTGGCCTCATGGTACCGTTTATATAAATAAATAAATATAGGTTCATTGATAGCAACATAGTATGTACATATACTCGTACATTCCGAAATCGCACATACATCTCTAGATAAATAGCAGAACATACATTTAAGAGAGAAGCTATCAAAAGATCAGAGTTTATATCTTAACACCCCTCCTCCCTCGACCAGATACACACATACAGGGCGAGGCCGGCCACAAGGATATCAGATGTTTTTCAGCGCACACCCTTACATGGAGGCTATGAAAAAAACAGAAAAAAAATTAATAAATGGCAAAAGAAATTAAAAAAAGTTAACCCATAAATACAACCTCAGATTAACTGTCAGCAAAAAATTAGTTCAAATTTTATCAAAATAAATCATTTTCAAGATAAGACTTTGTTATATTATTGCTCAATTCTTTAGATTTTCAATGCTCTTGAAATAACTTGGTATTTATCATATATCATATATAAGCACTTTAAGATCATTTTATGTTTGTTTCATTATTTATTTAGTATAAAAAATATAAACTTATTTACACCTAATTTACTAAGTAGCCTTCTCATACGAGAACTCAAAAACTCCAAAATCAAATAAAATACCCTAAGGGAGAGTCTACTCTTTAAACGGCGCTATATAAACCGCCCTTTTATTATTATTCAATCACCTTTACAAACAAAACGGTTTTAATGTTTATGCCTTTAAAAATTGAGTATGGATTGAATATTAAATAAGACTAACTCAAATAATTTAAAATTATTATTTTCACATGCTTTATTTTTTCAATATTTTAACATATATACCATCACGCTGTTTTTCTACTAGGGTAGACAGAGCGCTCGACTTTTCTATCTTATCACAAATATTTTGCCTCTTCCATATATACACTTTCTCATACAGCTCCTACGATTTCTCTTACTTCTTACATTTCCTTTTTTCAAAATATCATTCACTCGATCTAATCATTATTTTTTAGGGCTTCCTCTACCACGTCTTACACTTGCCACTTTGTTTTGTTAGTATTTTCTCATTAATTTTATCTACGTGTCCAAACCATCTCAGAATGCTCTTCTTCATCTTATTTAACACATAAATAATAAATGTCTCTGTTTCGATTAATTTCTTTTTTTTTTTTTAGTTGTTATTTAAAAAAAATAAAAAACGAATATTTTTAATGAAATTCTTACATCACGTTTCATTATTTTTTTCCTCTCACGTTATGACAACAATATAACCAACATAGAGTAACCGTAATTAAAGCGTAAGAAATAAAAACTCTCTTTTCCGCCTGAATGAAAAAAGCAGATAAAACTGTAACGTGATCTTCGTACCTTGATATTAAATGTTAAGTCACATAGTGTGAGCCGAATAATGACAATTAGCTCTTAACACACGTGCAAGTCAGTATACGGTGTGATGTGTTTTTGACAACCGTTGAAACTGCCGACGTCAAAGCAAATCAAATTACACAATACAAGGAGGAACGTCAAAAGCTAAATACATAATATTGAGGTCACATATGATGGATGTAAATTGGTGGCAACAATAGCCAAGACCTTGACAGAACCTAAATCATAACGATGATCGCTTTTGACGCGACAAACTATGTCAAATCAAAGTGAAAGCTGAACTCAAGATGTCAGGGGTTGAAAATGGGTTATACGTACCATTAACTACATTAATTCGATAGTATTAATCTGCGTTCATTATTGCGCTAAGGTTTAAGTAAATTATATTTACTATTTGATTTACTCGTTACATATGATGATTACTAATTCTCAAAGGAATATTTTATATTTTTCTTAGTTATGAGAAAATAAATAACATACATAGTCCAGTCAGTATCTTTCATGAAATGCGTCAACTATGGAATATACGATAAAACATTTGGAAAATTAAGTTATTTGTTCCCAACTCATCCAAGATCTCGAACGTAAAGCTTTCGTGTTTTCTATTGTAGTTTATCAGCTGATAGTTTTTTATCTCGTCATCAATCTTGTTTGTGCTCCCCTGATGGTGAGGTGAAAACCTAGAAACTGGTAGGGTTATACCGTTACATAAAGTGGAATAAACAGTGTTTGATAAAACAAATTATGTTACATTGAAATATATGAGTTGAATTGCGGTATGCATGCTGATGCGTCTACTCATATATGTTATTGTTGGTCAAACAGGTCAATATTTTAAAACGTGTATGAGGGACCATTTAACATGCCTACAATATTTTATTTTTAACATAAAGTAAGAAGTTTTGGCTAAAATGAAGTAAAACATTTTATCGATTCCTTTTTTTAATATTTTTTTTTAATTTGTCCAATTTTATTAAACTCTATAGTTATCTGAAAAATACCTAAGAAATTAAACGCAGGAAAATATTGTTTGACTTACAAATATGTAAATTTGAATAGTAAAACTCATGAACCACATAACAACCATATTTTGATTTTTTTAATGGAAAAACAGTCTATCGACAAGCGACAATACACCCATAAATGGCATATACATATGTGATTACTAACTAAAAGTGATTCTGTTTTACAACCAAATATGTCACTGGGCACATATCCACAAGCAGTTTACTCAAATACCGCACAGTTTTTTTTTCTTATAGCTTTTTACGTATTTTTTGGCTCTTGGGTGGTTTATAAGTTTTACTCTTCATTTAAGGATAATTACATCATCAATAAAATAATCTTCAATACCTGATATAAAACTACATTCTGTAGGCAGATTTATAAGTTAAATTAATAAACGAAAGGATGGAGACGAATTTAACAAAATATAATGTATTATATTGATAACAATTAATTGGAAGATAGCTTTCTTAGGGATTGGCTGACCTTAAAGTATTGAATAGTCTTGAAGACAGGTAGATCCGTGTAGATAAATTTATGGCTATAAGTTGCATGCATAGTTTTAGACCTACACCTCCATTGGAGGATATATTAAGAAAATAAGCTGAATTGCCGCGCAGTAACCCACAAGACTTTCGTGCCGAAGGACGTCGATTCGAATCCCACGCTATGCTACTCCTCTCGATTGACACAGTATTTTTTTTCTGCCAAGTATTCTGAGGTATAAGGATACCTATAACTTCGGTCATATCTATTCTTTCAAAAATAAAAATAAAACATACCGGAGTGCTCCGATCGTCTCACTTTGGTGTACCATCAGATCTGGTACAACGGTGAGTTTACTGGTGTGCAAGGCTCGCTGACAAAAAAACTTCAGCGTACATCTTCGCTTTCTAACTGAATTGACGTTGGAATGGTGAGGGAATCCTCAATAGCGAGGTCCAGAAACGACGACGATATTTAGAACAGGTCAAAAATATCAACAATAACAACGAAGAAATAAACAAGTTGATACTGTCAGCAAATATGCATATGCTATTTTAGCCTTACTCATTTACTTAAATCTCCTCTACTCTCTAGGTAATGAAAAAACTAATTTGACAAAAAAATGATAAGATCTGTGCTAACTTATACATCGGAGATTTGGACACTTGCAAAGTGGAATAAAAGAGATCTCGATATCTTTGAGAAAAAGATTTCCGCAGAGGAAGCTAGCGTAGGATTTTTTTTAAATTGCTGGGCTGCGCTGACTAGGACATTTATATCTCATTTACGATACTGACCCTACAATGAAGGCTTTATTTAGAGATCCGGTGGAGCGTAAGGAAATAGGGAGAGTGAAGCTGAGGTGGTCGGATGGTGTGACAGAGAACTGCTGCACGCTGGGAATAACCAATTGGAGACGGGATGTGCAGATAAAGATAGGTGACAAATAATCCTGTTGCAGTCAAAGTCCATACAATGTTATATAGATAATGATGATGATGAGGCAGTGTAATTGATAATAAGGAATTCGACGTATTTTGAGAGAGGTCACATGTGTTTTTTAATAGAAGTTAAACGGCGCTTCATAAATTAAACCGATGGAAAATGATAAAAAAAATAATACTTATTTTATTAAGTCGTAGGAGAATGTTCTATATCCACACGAATCACTGTATATTACAATATGTAAATGAGGGAATAAGCGCCCGAAGTGACATTAACAATTTTGAGCCTCGCGATGTGATACACTAAATGTCATCTTCAGCCATATACTTGTACTGTGTCAGGCGAGAGCATTAATCTCGCGGTATGCGCACATACTTACGAGGCATTTCATTTGTGGTTCCGGGAGCTAATACGAGTAGCTCTACACGATCCGACATTTGGCGCTGAAAATCGTTATGCAGGTATACTTCTAGTGAAATCCAGAATGTCAACTATGTGGATATTACATATCACACTACACTGTACACCGGGGCAATGGGGTATCAGTACACCAGGCAATGGGGTATCACGAGGTGTTGTTTCCCATAGTTACCGACTGGTTCATGAACTCGACTAACTTTCATCAATTATTGAAACGTACATTTTCAAATGTTGCAATAAATTCAAACAAATGTGTTTATGAAGTTATTGAATTATGACTATTTCTATGGCCTCGTTAGTGAAACACCTCTCTTTCAACGAGTTCGATTCCTATTGGTATTCTGACTTTTTTCAAAAAAGAGCAGTAGTCTGATTTTCACTTTGAGCTTCTTGAATGTCTTGAAAGATGGTTAGAAGATATTTCACATGACACTAAACTTGCAAATATATAGCAAGAATGTTATGACACAACACTACAATATTAGTACTAATGCATTTCGTAATTCAGTAAAACTCCAGTCTTTCATTCTCGTGCTTCAGGTTTAATTCGCGATGTTCCGAAGAAGTTTAATTTGTATTTTATACAACGAAATGTAATACAATACAATTGTCAAATATGTATTCATATGATGTGTAAAATGATTTATCTGAAATACGACAATAGTTTGCACAGTTAATTTTTTTTCAATAAAAATCATGTTGAATATTACAACATTTTTGTTGAGCTACATTGCATGGAGGAAATCTTGGATTTTGAAAACATTGTCTTGTACACTGTTGTATATATTAAATCAAGCTTACCAAAATACATTATTTGAATTATTATTTTTGTAAATGTGGTCTAGAGGAGGACTTGAATCACATTTTTTTTCAACTGCAGTTCTCGTGAGTTTACCTAACGCTGCATTCTGTTTTTTCAACTGCCCTTATATTTAAGAATAAGAGGCATTACATTCCAAGTCACAGAACCAACAACGGCAACAACAACATTTATCATAATACCACGCCCAATTTTATTGATTTGGAACAAACAGTTTATTAGGTAAAGAAGAAAAAAAAAGATGACTTCCGTGGCCTAATAGGTAAGACGCTTGTCTCTCAACCCGGATTTTGTGCATTTGATTCCAATTGGAACCCAGATTTAAAAAAAAAAAGGATTTCTGTCTCGTTTTCACTTTTGGCCTCTATAACATCTTTCTGGTTGGTTGGAGGATATTGCCACATGCCAGGCTGTAATGTGAACAATGAAAGTGTAATATAATACAATACAATAAATCAACTTCAAAGCTCAACTTATCTCGGAAGGAAATCTCTCAGATACAGATTGTAAAGGTATAATGGAGACATCTTAAAGACCCTAACATAGACAAAATTTCAAATCAATACGTTTACGATACTTGTCCTAATGTCGAGCTTAAATAAGGGGAGTAATATGACAATATTTATGACTACTATTGATTATATATCAGCTTAGCTGTTGCATTTAAAAAAACCGTATTCTAGAAATTTGGTAATCAAGTGAACCTGAATAAATATAATGGAAATAATCCAGACACGAAACAACAAATGATTCAATAAGAGTTTTCAATTTCCTTGTTGGAAGATATCGACGTATAAATTTGAACATTTGATATTCCACTACCAATCTGAACATTTGATATTCCACTATCTTGACTCTTTTAACCTTTTGAAATATTTCAATCTATAAACTTTAAGATTATGTGATCTAAATCGATAGCAATATTTCTTTGGTCATAAAATATACTAGTACTTGATTGTAATATTTAACTTTAATATGTTTAACGTTAATTTCAATCACACCTATATTTTAATTCAATCTTTGAATGTTGTCGTGTTCTCTGTCTAATTTTAATTACTTCATGTTATATGTGAATTTGTATATTTTTCATTTATAAGTGTAAACATTTCAAATTTTATTTGGTTATATTTATTTATTACTGTATAATGCCGATGAACACTATATGGATGGGTTGACAATAATATAAAAAGAAAGAAGAAAATAATTTTCCATAAAGAAAGATTTTATACGATAAATTTAAAATTATTATTTATATGAAAGTCACATGGATTTTTATTGTTACACGATGGTAAATAATCATAAAATCTTTGATTCAATACAAAAATATAAACCATTGTTTATGATGATATAAAGCAAGAAAGAAATTAATTATTGGACAGTATCGGGGAAAACTTACAAAAAGAAAAGGGTGTGAGAAAATATCGAGAGGAAATGAAAACTACAAGAAATAAAATGTCAGACGATAAAGAAGAAAGAAGACTTTGAAATAAAATCAGAGTATTTGGTAAGAAGCCAAACCGAGTAGTGGGTTTCATTATGATTAGCGGGTATCGGGCGAGCAGCGGCGGCGAGCGGTGAGCGGTGACAACAATATCGGCGATGAAAGGTTAAGTGGCTCGAGAGGCATTAACACAATGGCTGGCGCAAGATTAAGGGCAGGGCAAGGCATTGTCTGCCTCGCCGCGGGGCGCCTATTATTTACTATGTAAACCTAGCGAGCTCTTCAGACTTTGAAGGGAGTTCAGGAGGATTTAACAATCAAATATGACTATTTAGTTTAACTTTGAGATTATTTATTTATTTCATATATCATATACGGATGTTAAGAGGAAAGAAAAAATATTAACTATTTAACATTCTATTTTAGTATCTTTTTTGAGACACAAAATATTGAGGTTAGTAATTTTTAAGTAGTTCTATCAATTACACAATTTTTAAAAAACTCGTAAAAACAAAAAAAAAACATTTTTTCATAGTGTTTATATTCTTAAAACGAAAAACAAAATTTAAACCAAATAGTGTTCCATTTGAAAATATAATCCGATTGGAAAGTGTAAAAAATGACCTAATCGATTATTTAAAAATAAAAAAAAAGATCTTGTACGAGCAATGCACAATTAGTTTAAAGTTCAGTATTGGTTCATATAGATACGATTCGTGTAAAATATGGAAAATAATACAATTATTTAATTTATTTTAACACTTTCATGCTAATGCAAGTGACGAATAAATTGATTTAATGCAATTTGTTCCAATCAATCAACTTTTGATTCCTAATTATTATTGGTATCCATAACCGTGTCGAAAAAGTAACAAATTTTTAAATTTAATCTCAAGAAAAATATGGTTTAGGGTGGACATTGAATGGGAGTTGAAGTCGAAGAATATTTTGAGATAAATAATGCTTCTTGTGTTTTTTCTTAATAATCGTAAAAAATGAAAGTCATCTGATCAAGCTAGAAAATTTGTTCCAATCTCCAGTTGAGTGGCCTGTAAAATATCAAATATAGAATGATGTGTGATACGTTGGTATACAAAGGATTCTACCGCTACAAGATCGGAGGGACAGCCCATGCTCAGAGATAAATTTTTATAAATCACTACGGTACTGAGGACAATTTGGATTGTTCAACACTCGAAAAAGGTTAATACGAGTATATCGTGGAGATTTCTCCGCCGTTTTATTTTAAACCATTTGAATTTTTGACGACATTCGAATATGTGATCCTATTTCACATATAAGTAAATGATAAATAAAATTGAGAAAGGAAAGAATAATAGATATCTTATATAAATTGTACATTCTTAACATTAATTTAATATTTTTGATTCATAATCACATCAATATCCATCGACACTTACGAGTATGGGGCGTATCCCGTCATTAAAGCTCACAGGGATACATGTACCAAGTATGGAAGGGTAGAAGGATCCCTTTTCAACACTCAATGCGAGAAAACCTCCCCAAAAACCTCCATAACTCAACTTGGCGCAACTCTTGAAAGCTCCGGGGGAGACCTCAAGCCTTATTGCTTTAATATTTCTACTTTAAAGTCTAGGCTGCTGGCTTTTCTACCCCCGCTACTGATTTTCACCCCTTTCTGAACTAGTACCGGCGTAGAACGATCGCGAATAATTCGGATTACTGGGCCACCAACCCGGGCGTTTTGATTCCTACTGAAAGTTTTCATCAAGCGTTTGACATCTGTATAATTAATTACGAAATTTTAATATTGATTTTCACTTTGCCAATTTATTGGAGAATTTTGTAAATGATCAATGTATTTAGATCGTTGAAAAATTTGACAGCAAGAATACAGTTTTGAAATTAATTTTAATTTTAAATATAAATGTTATTTAAAAATAAAACACTAATTTTATTTTATTTTCCTCACTTTTCTGACTGGAACCCTTTTAAAAATAAATGGGTTCCAACCAGAATCGAATCTGTAATCTTCAAGTTGACGCAGGCATCTCATCAACTAGGTCACTGAAGTCAAAAATGTTATTCAAATGTGTTTATGACTAGGTTATTGTTTAAGAAAATATGAATAAAACATAATTGTTTTGAAATAATAAGAAATCATCAAAACATTCGATTCAGCTTCCATTTTATAGTAATAATAATAAAGGACAATTTATAAAAGTCGTTTAGAAAGCAAACTTTCTTCAAGGGCGCTCTTACTCAGAATCCTAAATCACCTTTACTGACAGATTAAAAGTTTACAAAAAAAAATTATTGGAGTGTAACGATAGGAAAGTGGCTGCTGCTTTAAGATTAGGTGCTTTCCCGCATTTGATAAGAAAACCGCAGAAAACTTATCAAAAGAAGAAAGACAACAAAGAAACCTTTAGATTTTTCGATATGTTATAGTAACACATTCGGTCTAAGGTGTAGTGTAGTGTATGTGTGTAGTAATAAATATAACATCATCAATTTTGATAAGACCTCCTCTACAAAGGGTTGTCTTTCAGTATTTCCTAAAGCCGTGTACACCACACATATCTCTAACTTTTATATGTAGACCATTCCTCTACACATAGGACCAACAACGGCAAAAGCTCTATCATAATACTCTACCCGATTAGGTCGATTTGGAATAATGAATGTGTCCAACCCATCTCAAGATTTTTTTCTTGATGATTTTTATAGTATATGACTGGAACAATCACCCCTAATCCGATTATTGCTTACTCTATCATATATGGTTTTACCAGATATTCTCCGTAAAGCAAGCATTTCTACATTTTTTCTGCACCTATTACTAGCTTTTAATGTCCAGGCTTCACTTCCGTTTATTATATTATACTTGCTACTAATACGTAATATCTAAGGTGTATTATTACTATTTAAAGTAGGCACTAACATATCACTGTAAATAAAATAAACCTATCTTAATAATTTTGATTTGATTTGATAGCTAAAGTCAAACATGAGAACCATTGATTTGAAAACAAGAGCTTCTTTGATTTTTCATAAGCTCGTATTAACATAATCTTCGAATGTAAAGTATCGAGCGCATTCAAGCTATGAAGAAAACATTATTTCGAATGTTGAAAATGTGTTTGAAAAGAATTTACAGGTTGAGCTATTTCTTTCACGAGTTCCCTCACTCACCCCATGAAATGCACGTCTTACTGAATAGTCAAGTAGTTTTATAACCAAAGCATGCTTAGTATTTGCACACATTTGAAATTTTATGATTCACGAAACTAAGTTTCAAAGTGTGTTCTTCTTCTAGAATAGAATATACAACTCGTCGTTTGTGGATGCATTTGAATTTAGTTCTGTTTGAAGTATAATATAATTAAAAAATATCTAAAATATGATATTTCATGCGTAGTACATATCGTAGGCTTATTGCTATATACATATTTTTTCGTACAAACCAGCTTATCTTGGATAAGTTACGTTGTTTTAAATCATGACAGATTTTACAAACAAATGGTTAAAATTCAAGGAAAAAATAATAAACAAATAACTATCTTAAACAATACTGGTGGACCTAGAAGACAGGAATTCGTTCTAGGATAAGGTATTGAAACAAATCTTGATTATGATGAAAGAACATTTTTTAATTCCCTCTTGAACATTTATAAGAATGAAGCATATCTGATAACTCTTAGAAGTTCATTCCACGGTCGTGCCAAGTGAACTGCAAATTAAGATGTGTAAAATGGGGTGTGGTATTTTCATAACTTTTTTTGCAACTACTAATTCAGCCTGAAAATAATTGTTAATTATTTTTTTCAAAGTTTTCAAAAAATATTCCCAAAGCATGTATGATACTTATTAATTTAAAGTATCGCTATACTATATACATGAATTTTATAATTTGTTCTTTTTTTTTACATCACAAGGAAATATATTGAATTGAAATTATTTGTAGTTTAAAGACATATATTGAAAAATATACATATTTAATTTTCATGCTTAGATTTCATCGACCTGCTGACCGATAAACTGATTTTTTTTGTTTTAAGTCAAGTAGCGTCCCAATTTTGTCAGTTTATAATTTTATTACTAAAAATAATATTGCTTTGATATTTGTGTAAATTAAATTAATCCCCGCAACACGTCTTTCTATATTTCGTTATGATGCTTTCGTAAGGCGGTGTGAATTCGATTTGTTACGAAAGCTCCATTAGAAGTGTATGTGGTTTAACCCAGTATAGATTTTTTTTGAAACGTGATAATTTCGCGATTTTTGGTTTAGAATTGGTCTTTTATTTGTATGATGGCTTTATTATCTCTAAAGATTCTCAATTTATCATTTCCACTAATGATTTGTGCGTCTAAAAAAATCAACAAAACTTTTGTTTGGCATATTTTGAAAAGTTGACTAGGCAAATAAAGCTTATCTTCTTGTATTCAAGTGTTAATGTTTTTTCGTGCTATTTGAATATACTCGTATATACTTTCAAAAATCAATTCTATTTCAAAGTAATATTAAGTTAAGTATTCGAATATAGAGCTCTAAAGATGGATGAATACGAGAACATTTATCCTTATTCTTTTGTCGATTTAATAAAAACTCAAATAAATTATGTATTCCGAAAACTTAATTAACATTCATGAAAACCACTAACAACAAAATTAAGAATATTATTCGATCTTGTTTTTTTAACGTTTGAAACCCAAAAGTCGTTTTGAATTCCGTTTCGAGAATCATTTTAAAATACGTTTATTTTACAAGTTAAAATAAAAACGTTTATATAAACATGGTATTGGGCAATGTAAAGTAATGTTGTGCTTTCGTTCTTTATTTCACTTTAATCATTTGAAAAAGCATAAATAACGGATAAATATAAGTAATCATGTAGGAGTATTAGCTCTGAATGATCGCTAATTTCAAGCAATATTTTTTTATATAATACGTGTATTGGCAGAAAACATACCTCACGCAAGCGAATCGACAGAATTGCCTCGTATTTTTTACTGTTAGGAAAATGTAATATTTTTAATATTCTTAAACTAAAATTTTAAATATGAAGGTGAACTAGCAAACATGATACAACGCATTTTTTAAATTTAATTTTAATGTCAAATAAACCTCATTCATGCACGTGCAAAAATATTAAGCCAGTCAAACTGTAATCGCAGTTAAATAAAACCTTTGAAATAATAATTATTATATTCCAAAACAAAGCGAAAGTATTTCAAGTTTGCGATCATCTTTAAATCGAAAAAAATTATCAACAACATAACGTGGAAAACAATAACTAAATGTTTGTTCATTGTAATGCATAGGTAAAACATCTAGAAAAAAATATTTTAGTGCGGATAGTAAAATTTGACAGAAAAAAAAATTATCTTCCGATATTGATAACATAATATATACAGTTGGAACGTAGAAGGTGATTTTTCTATCTAAGGTCCATATTCGCAATAATGAAGGCTGCCAAAATGAAAAAAGAAAGCGAAACATAATGACCAAAATTGAATGATTTTATTGATATGTATGTAAAGATTGAGCATCACAATATCGATCAAAATTCTTCTCGTAAATATCTTAGTTTTCTTTATATAGTTCTACGAATAATTTATCTGGAAAACCAAGGCCACATACTGAAGGATAATGGATACTTTAAGATATAGCGTTGAATACAAATTATGAAGATCCTTTTGAATTGCAACGCCTAATAACGATTTAATGTTGGAAAGGCAGACTTTCATTTGATATTTGTTTGAAGTGCTTTGACTTAAACGGAACTTTTGACAGATCAGCGTAGAGAGACTATTATAGATGAATATTGGTATCATCTATAAAAAAAGAGGACGATTAAGATCACCATCATGCTAGATCGATCAAGTTAAGACTGCTGCTGGATCTTCGTTCCACTCAGCCAGCTCCAGGGATAACTGGAAATTAATCGAGAACAGAGTTCGTGTAGTTCATACACATCGCAATTCTTAGGGATAAAGCAAATACTAAAAGAGAATTCCAGTTGTTATTTATACAATATGAATTCTAGAAATGCAGATTAACTAACGTACAGTACCCGGCGGTAAGTAATACACATCGGGCTTAAGAAAGAGACTGTCGGCCATAATCGGCTAACTTTGTACAGCGTCGTCTTTGTCATTCATAGACGTGTTCCGCCGCGATTTGTCAGTCGTTGTCAAGCGTAAGCGTAGTGCATCGTGCGACACTCTACAAAGCCGAAGTTAGCCGATTATGACCGACAGTCTCTTTCTTAAGCCCGATGTGTATTACTAACCGCCGGGTACTGTATATAACTGTACATAGCTATTTCATTTTTGTATCTGGAAAATTAATTGTTAATTATGCCACATATTTTTAGCAAGAGACAACAGAGATCCTCCTATTGTGCGCACCTATCAGATCTTGCCCAAAGAATGTATAGTAGTGCCGATGATCGGATGAACTAGCATGTTTTGTGAATTCTGTATACCTCCATAATCACATTCAATGCATATTTCGTCCAAGAAACTTCATCTCTGCATGTTCAGCTTGAATTTATTCATTCCTACTCGAAGTTTATTCAAGGCTCACCAAGTAGGCAAAGCCAGTTGGTCTTCTACCTGCTTCGGAATCTCATTCAGCCGTCAGATGTTTTTAATTTCACTTCAGAGAACGCGCTTTATCGGAAGGAATTATCAGTTCTTGCGCTCTCTTTATGAAATTATTTCTAAATTTTAATATCGATACTCCTGGCTGTTGTATATATGGAGTATATTGAGTATTGAATTTGGTTTGTTCTTTCTAAGTTAACTGCAACACTTCTACAAATATCGTGAACAGAGTCATGTAAGTATTATAATTGGTGTTTTCATTAATGAATTTTAGTTTTAGAATAAATTTATTGATAAAAATAGTCAAAACTTTATAATATTAGTTGAGAATCGAATCTGCAAAATTATATGCTGAGATTTTAATACGTTTTCAGAATGTTTTAATCATAATTACGTATATATATATATAGTATACCCGAAAGTACTCGCATATGTAATGTATGCTAGTGTAATGTGAACGTCCATGAACATTATTATAAGTTATGAGCTTATGAAAATTAGCACGCACCATACAAATAAACTACCGATTCGAACCTATTGAGAAAACTAACGGATTCATATAAATATTTATGAGAACTAAGTATCAGAAAAAACGATAAAATATCTAAGGGTTGACTTTCGTTGTTTAGTTTGTCAAAAATCGAAATTGATTCTCAATGATGTTCTTTAATAAAAACCTGTTTGCGCTCCCCTGAAGATGAGGTGAAAGCCTTGAAACCGGTAGGGTTATACCGTCACAAAAAAGTGGAATAAATAGTGTTTGATAAAAATAAATTACAAAAACCTGATGTTAGCCCGAATAAAAGTTCGTCATCAAGACTAACATATAGATATCTTAACACGTTCACTGCGTCGAACACGGCTCCCGTGTCCATACAAAATAGCCTTGAATGTTGAGTGCACTCATAAACGTCTCCCGATAAGGATTCGTCGCCGGTTTCATGTGTTTTGAAGACACGAAGGAATACACTTGTATACTATAGTATATGATGTTTCAATAGAAAGTAGAATTTGATTTTTAACAAAGTTATGGGTTTTCAAAAATTCGCGAATTTTCAGCAGCTCTGTATGACATTTTATACGCAGTGAACGTGTTAAGGCATACATACATACATCAACAGATATGACGACGGAGCGCTACTTGATTATTTTAGAAATTCTTCATAAAAAAATCAGGTGATTTATTATTTTAAAAATAAGGAAAACGTGAGATCGTTCATAGAATAAACAATTGTATAAAAAAATCTTTATTAATTTGAATTAATTCATTCAAATATTACCCTTCAACTTATCCAAATTGATGATTCAAATATATAGAAAAACGTGGTCGTAGGACGACATTGACTTCGGACTAATTTATCGAGCTTTCAAGTTTAGAACCACGTTATTCGTCAAAGTACTTGTTAAAAATACTACCCAGCACGTAATGAAACAACACTCGCACAATTCTAGCGCGAGGGAGTATTGTTACCAGACGACTCTTTTTTTATTTTATTTTTGGTACTGTCGGGAATTGGACTTGACTTAACCGGATGAAAGTCAAGCATCTTACCAGCTATGTTGCGGAGATCGTCGTCGATAAAGTATTGTACGTCAATGTGACCCGTAATTTAAATAACTTGGTTCGATTAATTTTTAGGTTATGTTTCGATTCGACATAGGGTCCCGCGGGGAATGCCCGTCGAGTAGTCTGATCGCAGACTGCGATAGTAAAGCACGAGTAGCACGTGGGTATAAGGTTATCATAACTAGTAATTTGATAGAAAAAATCTTGTTTGTTCTATAAAGGATAGAATATTTGGATGTGGGAGGGTTTAATTATTTTCCCAGAGGCACTCACGAAGTATTGACACACACTTAAAACAAAATGAAGGGTACACGACCTCCACGGCCTAGTTGGTAAGATAATTTTGTCTTTCGATCCGGGTGTTGCGGCTCGATTCCTGTTGGCATTATTTTTTTTTCAAAAAAGGTTCCATTCTGGTTTCCCTGAAGACCTCTTTAACGTTCTTTGAGTTGCTTGGAAGAGATTTTGAGATGGAAATAAGCACGTTAGGTTGTATTGTCTATAACCAAAAAAAATACATACATACCAACATATCATGTTTTTTTTGAGACAGGCAAAGAGGATAGACCACGCTTTTCTATCCATGCACAGAGCTCTCGCCTCGTCTGCATCGATGTATCTTCCGTTTCTTATATTTTTTACATGTAATTTCCCTATCGACTTTTTACTATGATTTTCCTCTTTCTCAATCTCCATTTATTCTAAGGAAATATATTTGTTTCAAAGAATAAAACAATAAAGACACAGGAAATAAAAAACCATATGTTCATTCTTCAATAAAAAATGTCCGCAGTATGGTCAATATGTTCGAAATGTTACAAATTTGGTATTTGAATTCGGAAACATGCTACAAATAAAAACAAATTAAAATAAAAAATATGTATCAAAGGTTTCGGGTCTAACTTTGTAGAACGCTGCATTAAAATATTTCCTTTTCACCACGTGCCCTATGTTGAGTGTCGTGGCCCTCTGTTATTTTAAGATCAATGGTGCATCGATCGTTTACATCTAATGTCAATTGTGAGATGCTTTTTCACGTCAATATGTGATCTTCAGTGAGAGAACAGACGTCACAAATATGTGAATCCCGATAAACCCTCTTTCACGTTGATGTGTGTTAGCAGCGAGCTGACTGTTTCTCATGTCTAGCTATTGAAGTAGTATTAGTTCGAGAACATAGAGATCTTCACCTTCTGCGATCTTTAACCAAATGCTCACAGGCTCCAGGCACCCCGCAAAATCTGCGACTTCCGCAGATTGTCCTTATAGCGCCAACCCTTTGTTTACCTATTAGCCTCCCTTATAGGACGTTTTGATATTCAGTGATCATTCATGCATATCACAAGTATTTTCTCAACTGTCCCCGTAGTCACCAGTTTCTCAAAACTTTCGTTATCCTTTTTAGCAAGATACACAATTTTTTTTACGATTCCTTTCCTGCATTATTGTCCACGTATTTAGGAGAGACATTGATGCGCCTAGTGAACAATATAATCCACAAATAGTCAGAAAATAATATCCATTTAAGTTAAATGTCAGGACTGAAAGGGTGTTCATAACTACCTGAGACTGAAGTTATACACACATTCAGATAAAGATCCCTTGCAACTTAACACGTACTAAATTTGTGTTGTCTGGAATACGCACGTGCCGATGTTAATCAGTAACGTAAAGTACGCCTCTTATGGTAGGCGGGAATTAAGAGCACCATTAACTGATTAAGACCTCAACGATATATGTTCTCATAAATCGAAATTATTTAATCTATGTTTTTTATCAATCCCCAATTTGCTATGTTTCCTATCGCTATGCAATACAGCGATTTCAATGGGAAAGTGAAAATACATTAAAATAAAACATTACCATAAAAGCTTATGACTATCACTCCAAAAATAATGAATAAAATAATATTTATATTGAAATATTTAAAATAAAACTCTTCAAAACAGACTGTAGACAATCGGAACTGTGGAAGGATTGATAATAAATTCAGGAATTTAAAGTAAATGTGGAAGGAGTAATAATAAATTCAGGAATTGTCACAATAAATTATTCCTGTTCTCTTGAGGTTCGAAACAACACATGTTTTCTCCAGAATACAAAGTTAAAAATATATCTTGTATTGGTGGCATTTTTAAAGGAAAATGATATATGAACAAAATATGTTATTCATGGGGAAACCTTTATAACTGAAAATAATATTCAATGTGTCAATATCTGAAACAATAAGAAATTTAATTACTCAGGAGCCCGTGATCAAGTTGATAAGTCACTTGACTTTAATCCCAACGAGCAAGAGTTCTTAAGCAACAAAAAAAAGGTTCTAGTCTGATAAAAGAGTTCATTTGGTAGCAATACTTGTGTTGTGTTATTTTCATGTGCCATAATGTTGACAACTTATGCATTGACAAACCGCTAGTTCAGTGCTTACTCTAGAAGTTCTAAATCCTAAAGCTCGATAACTGGGGTCGAAGACAATATTGTGTCCCGGATCACTAATTCAGATTTTTTAATACTACCCATACGAAAGAATTACAAAAATATTAAGGATGAATAATAGCTTACAATTGATGTGTTAAGCATCAATTTTAAGCTATTATTCATCCCTTGATGAAAAAATTACATTGAGGTGTATTAAATGATTGACTGTAGTGATTTACAATACAAGCTTAAATGGGAGTTGTGATAGAAGATGATCGAAAATAGTGTGACTAATTAAATTTTAAAACAAGGAAAGGTAAGGATTAAGAGAAACAAAAATAAATGTTTGATAAGATATGAAGATGTGAAGGAGGCGAAGTATGTGTGCTATGACAGGAAAGTTTGGCACTCTGTTCTCTCTGACTAACCCCAACAGGGTAATAGCGTAATGGTATTTATGCATGATAACAATGAAAAATAAACTGAAAAAAAATCGTATCAAAATTAAATAAAGTACATATTTTATCAAAATAAAATATGTACTGTATTTAATTTCTTTGAATTGAAATTTGTTAAATTTTACATAATAAATTAAGTTGTTTAGCAAACAGCATGTATTTGAAAATAATAAAAAGTCTGATAGAAACATTTGAAACTACTTCTAAAATCCATTATAAACCAATTTATTACAAAATATTCCATCATTTATGTTATACAAATTGATATTTCAACTATTTTAAGACCGTTGTTCGATTTGCAGCATGCGACGATAATTTATCGCAATAAAAATTACTTTCGAAAACTTTATAAACATCTTCGGAAACTATTTATTATAAGGTTAAACGCCATTCTACTTTTTTTTACAAAGAACTCAGAATGTTTAGCAAATTACACGTCATGAATGGCAAGAAATACTTATCGGTCGGAACGCTAACTTTATCTGATACGACCTCTTTTAGTTAATGGTTTTATAATTCGAGCAATAAATTTTCTTTCTTTTGCGAAATTATATCAAATTCCATCTAAATGTGTTTATATAATTTGTATTTTTATATACATACAAACAGTCACGCCATATTTATTTTAGGGTAGACAAAGAGGATAGACTTCCATATATTCCTATTCACACAAAAGGTCTGCCTCATCCACAATAATAAATCTCGTCATGCATGTTCTTCTATTTCTCATGATTATTACGGTTCCCTCAGTTAAAATGACGACCTCCGTGGCCTGAAAGTTAAAACACTTGTATTCTTATCCGGGGGTCCAGCTACAATTTCCATTGAAACCATGATTTTTGTATTAAAGTTTTCAGTTTAGATTTCCCTGAAGGCCTCTCGAGCTATTTTCTGGTTGATCGGAAGATATTGTCACATATCAATAAGCCCACCAGTTATTTACCATATACTCGTATATACATATATTTGTTTTGTAAGTCTTTTATAGTCTCAATATGCCCAACTCATACCAAGATTTATTTATTAATCCTACTTATAAAATAAAACTTTTTATAAAAGTTGTCCCTAACTCTATTATACAATGTAACACCATATATTTTTCGAAAATCACCCTTTTCCACCGTATACATTCTACTTTTGAGGATGAAGGAGAACACTCTGAGAAGGTTTGGATATGTAGCACGAATGAATGAAGAAATAATAACAAAACAAATATACAGTGACCATTTAAGTGAAAGTCGTTATAGAAAAAAACAACGAATATGATTGGATCAAGCGAGCTATTTGAGAATGTGTATTTTTTATTTATTTTCTCAATACAGGATTAGCCCAATTTTATTAAAAACTACAAAAATTGTTAACATTAAAAATAAATTATATATATATATATATATATATATATATATATATATATATATATATATATATATATATATATATATATATATATATATATATATATATATATATATATATATATATATGCATACATATATAAACACATACATACACACATATACGCATCTATTCAAAATCACTTAAATACGTTGATGAGTACAATCTTAGATGAAAATTTTCTTTTGCTTTTGGTAATGTTATATAAAATATATCAATATCCGAAACAGTCCCGTTCAAAAGAGTTAAGGCCCTTCCAAGAGGCATAGCGGCTGGAAGACCCGTTCTTGCGTACGTGATTGAGAACAGTTCTTAGGTGTAGAGGAAGAAAAAGGTGCGTTTATCGATAGAAAGGTATTTCCTCTTTGTCTAGTTTGACAAGAAAATAAAGTGATGGTTTGTTTGTAGTATTTTATTTCTCAATATATATTAAATATACTTTCTCTTATTAATGGTACAAAAATTATTAAACTTAATCAACAGACAGATTATTGCGAAGTGGTAAATTTTATTTTGAAATGAATTTTTCAGTACTTCACACATATTTTAAATTATATAACTTAATTCAATTATTTTTTTAATACAAGTGATATCATTTTATAATAAACGTTACATTAATTCAAACATCTGTTAAGTTGAATGTACTTTTTTGTTTCACTCTACCATGATAATATTCCAGGCAAAAGTCTTAATAAAAACATACATTAAACAGTCCTAAACAAATAGCCAGGATTAGGAGGAAACGATTTATTTATCTTGCCACCAGAGCGTATCTTTGTACGAGGAGCATGCGAGGCAGTAAGATATATATCAGGACAAACACAAGGAAAAAAATGTGAAACGAAAGATGCAGTAAGAAAGCGGATGTCATTAGCCACTTCGGGCCACTGCGGAAGTAAAGGCCCCATTTCAACTTTCTTGTTGGAACGAAACAAAAATTACCCACTGTTGAGATGCAGCGAAAAGATTTTCAAATCGATAACAATATTTTGAAGTGGAGTAGATATTTAACTTTTTCGTTTTTGTGCATTTATTTTAAGGAATATCTAGGTCAATTTATCTGACAATCGTTGGAATAAAAACCTTTTAAAACAGCTCAAAAACTAAGCCACCACCTTCATTTCCTTATACTCAATTTATATAATATTTATTTTTTAATATTTATAATCTCAATAATACGAGAAGTGGATTAGAGTTCCGATTTGAAGCTCCATTGAGAGTTTGATCTCTACACGGCGTAAAATAAATTAGCATTTAATTATGATTATTATTTAAAATAATAAGAGTTATAGTATCATACATATATGGTAATATAGTAATATTTCGTTGTACATCGTAAAACTTTTCTACAAATTCTAACCAACCAGAAAGATGTTAAAGAGACTAGAACTTAGACTAGAATATTTAAAAAAAAAAAATTAGTATAAAAACATTCTAACCTACAACCCCGGGTTGGAAAACAGGTGTCTAACCAACGTAAGTCATAATTAAGATACATAATAAGTCATAATTAAGATACGTAAGTCATAATTAAGATACGTAAGTCATAATTAAGATACATAATAAAATTTCCATGCATTTGTTCGTTTTTTGAGTTGTTTTTTTTTAATGATAATGCATATAATTAATAGATCGTGTAGCGGTAGAAAACAAGGTCACTATAACATGTGTTTTCGAACCGGACATTATCAAAATCTGCTAAGAAGATTACAGCATTTTAGTACCAATTTTGATGTATGGAAGTGAAATCTAGACATGAAAATATACTGAAAGGTGGCTAATGAAAGCTGTAGAAATGTGTGCACTTAGAAGAATACATGGCGTAACAATGCATAACAGTTTACAGAATTAAGTGATCAGGGTTGAATTTGAACTTAAGGCCGATAAAATGAGCAAGATGAAGAAGAACGTGGATTAATGAATGAAGACTGACTTAACAAATATTCAGTTCAAATGTAAATGAAAAACATGGTAGAGGAAGACCAAAGAAAGTTTGGTTGGATCAAGTGAACAATATTTTAAAAGAAGAATATGTAGCAAGTCGTAAGAGTTTATGAAAATATATATGTTCCATGGATATGGAACAGGCGAAGGGTGTGTTTCGAGATAGGAAAGCCTGATGCTTTGTCCTGTTTGCATATCCTTACAATTAAATGACGTGATGGTATTTATGAATAAGTCGATCAACACTGATTATAAGAAAAAAAAACAGTACAAAATCTCTGTTATAAAAAATAAACCTATTTCCCTTTCATTCATTACCTCATAAGCACACAGCAATAGGCCAAAACGAGTAAAGTTAAAATCTACAGGCATCTACCAGCAGCTATTGACTCGTTATCCTCCCCTTATTACGCTCATTATAAAGTGCAGCATTTTGCAGAACGTGCTGTGGACCGCAGTGTTTTATATGAACTCTGGCAGAGTCGTGTATCGCGTGCCGCGTTCCACGCTAATAGGCTTATTTTTTCCGTACAAATTTGGTGTTCATTTGGTTATTTTTGGCGCGAGTATTTAGTATTTAAAACAGGGCTCTCGGTGGTGAAGCCCACGTGTGTATTATGAAAGTAATAAATTGGTATTACACGATTTAAAAAAGGAAACGTTTAATGAACTGATTTAACATTTGATATTTTAATGTTATACTAAGACTAGATGACAGGGAAGAATTTATTAAAAAAACTTGAGTGGTTGTGTTTATGTGAGTACCAACCGCAACCTGACGAAATTATTATGATTATTTTTTTTTTTAAAAAGCAAACCGTTATAAAACAACACAAATATTTTCGTTTTGTATATATAACATGTTTAGAATAATTTAAACTCATGTCATGACCACCCCGCTGCAATATAGTGGAGATATATTTGCTAAAACAGTTGTCAGCGCATTTATTTGACGACGATTTTTGTTCAGATTTTGAATTTATTTTTTTATATTACATTTTTTCATATTTCGTATTATAATTCACTGTATTTTTTGTACTTTAAAGAGAACAATAGCATAAATATTGTACACTTTCTTTATTTTCTAGATAAAATTTAGTTAGTATTATAATGTATATTTATTATTTACCAGCCGTGTTTAAGCCACTTAAATAGTATTATATAGTAATGCAGTATTGATAGATTAAAACTAATAAGGATTTGCAGAAAAACGTAATTTTGCCAAAAAAAAAAAACGGAGATGTTATTCTGACCGTATTCCTATTGAATAAGGTATATAGTTGTTATTTTATCTTATTCTAGAGTACATATTTTCATTGTATCTGACCTTATTTTCCAAACCTTAAGCTTGACAGAATTAGTTGCTCCTTTATCATATTCTAGAGTATATGGTATATATTTATTGCGTCAGACCTTATCCTGTAGACAGGTAAAATAGCTTATGGTAGACATAACTGGTTGTTACTTCTGAAGTATACTTTTTAATTTTATATGACCTTATCCTGCAAATCTTAGGTAGACGGAACTGGTTGCTACTTTATCATATTCTGGAGAATATTATTTCATTGTGTCAGACTTTTTCCTTTCCTTAATCCTTTAGCTTAAAACAACTGGTTGCTACTTCATCATGTTCTGGAGTATATATTTACATTGTGTCAGACCTTATCCTGTAAACCTTAAGCTAGAAATAACTGGTTGTTACTTTACATGTATTGGAAAATATATTTTCATTGTGTTAGACCTTATCATGCAAATCTAAAGCTAGAAAGAACTGGTTGCTACTTAATCATGTGCTGGAATATATATTTTCATTAAGTCAGACGTGATCCTGCAGACCGGTAAGGTAACTTAAGGTAGAAAGCACTGGTTGCTACTTTATGATATTCTGGAGTATATATTTTTATTTTGTCAGACCTTATCCTACAAGCTTAGGCCCCCGTTACACGCTCAATCTGGATCGCAATCCGTGATCGCAATCAATGATCGCGGTCAAGATTGACCGTGTAATGAGCGAATTGATGGATTGATCAATCGGATCGCAAAATATCTGGATATTTTGAAATCACGCTTGCGATCCGCTGCTCGCGATCGGGATTGTTCGTGTGAGGTCGTGTAAGATCGCGTCAGTCGACGTTTACACACCGATAGAGATGGACGTATGCTCTCTATCGGGAATTTTAAAGAAAATAAAGCCGCAATCGGCTGAATTGACGATAAATAAATAAATAAACAAGTTGACGTGAGAAAAAAAAATGTCTGAGATCGAATTATAGGAGAAAATTAAAAAAAATTACAAATTCAAGCTTCACTGATAGATGCAGGAGACATGATAGAAAATTTAAGGTCTTCAATATTTCTGCCTGTAGCAAGATAACGCAATGTTACTACTAATTTTTCTTCAGGTGTTTTACTTTTTCTCATACAAGTATCTTGTTTAGATATGTATGAGGTTATCATTTCTAACAACTCATCAAAACATTTTCCACTCATCCTGAAGTAATTTTTATAGTCATCTTTTTTAGCAGTTAATCGTATTTATTTTAGTAGATTTAAATGGGTATACAATTATCTCATTCGTAGCCACTGTTTAACCCAACGTTTCCTTCGAACTCGCTTTTACAAAGTTACGGCCAGAACTAGGGCTACAACAGCTTATATTTTTTTATTTTTACGTCCATTTTGAGTTGAGAAAGATGTTGCCGCTGCGGCTGCGGGGTGTGGACTGATGGAAATCGGATTGATCGTGTAATGTAGTCGCGCGATCCGTCAATCCGAGATCGTCGATTTGGATCGCGGATTGCGATCCAGATTGAGCGTGTAACGGCGGCCTTAGAGTCTCATTCGATTTTGACATAAGGCTCTGCGCTATTTTCCTAGTATTTTAATAAAATTATGGTTTATATTATATAAGTACTGTAATATTTCGTTCCAAATATTCGTTTACCTGTCGAGGTATACTCGTTAAGGATTCAGCAAAATGATGACTGTTCTGTTGAGAATTCTGTGATACTTTAACCATGTCACCAATAGTGAAGACTCAATTTACGGACTAGGTGTGCAAGGAAAATAGACGGCACGCGGGAATGTGGTCGGTTTAAGACACGTTGGTCAGATCTAGTCAAAACGGTGACACACCACTCATTGGAAGAATACTCCAAAGACTGAGGACCACACAAAAAGAATACTAAGCTAATCATTCATCACAGTTACGAGTATGACCACTTTGATAAGCCTAAGATGAACAGATATAAGGTGAATATGAATATATAGTGTTGATGTGTAAATTTAATAAATAATAACGTTGCTTTTATCAGACGAATAATGCATGGGCACATAATATATTCCTGCAAGAGCTCCTTTGGTAATAAGACAGCTGTCACCATCGACAAAAGCTCTGGAGGTTATCTGTCTCCTTACTTCCAGGTCAAATGGCTGAACACACGTGTCAATCGATAATTATTAATGATCACATCCCACGTCCCATCTACCAGAGCCTACCCGCTGCTTATTTCTCTCCCTACTTAACCTTCGTTTAGTGCTGCAATTGAATGAAATGATGTTCAAATATTTTTTTCCTTATCTTTTCGTATTAATAGCAAAAATTGGAACATATCATACATACTCATATGTTACATGTCCGATTTATGGCCGTCTGTATGAACAAAACGTACTCACAATGAACCCTACACTGGTTGTTACCGAATCAGTGACTTACGTATATATCATAACGCCTTGTGCTTTGCAAGGTAGGCAAAGATAACAGATCTCCAAACGTATATATCCAAACACAATTTTCGTCTCTTCTATATTCATATATCTCGTCATGGAAAATTTTCCATTATTCATACATCTCACTTAACCATTTTCATAATCTGGTCCACATGATATAGTCTCGTTTTGTTCAGTCTCGTTATTTCACGCACACCTTACTCTTCTGATTGGTATACTCGCTAAGTCATTCTTTTGTAACCCATTCTCTTCACATGTTCAAAACATTTCGAAGTTATTTTATTCATCCTTTTGAAAACATCCATTTTATCAATTTTATTTCAGATTTCTCCAGTTTGTCTTCTTTCATACATTGACACATCTTTTTTTTTAGTGCACCCATCTCCACAGAATTGATTTTCCTACAATCCATTTTCAATCAAGTCCATGTTTTACTTCCATACGTTAAGGTGTGTACCAACAAATTATTATTGAATGTCATTTTTGCTACTTTTTATGTTGTATTTTACATTTAATGCTCTATTTACCTTGTTTTCCGTCGCTAGCAATCTTTTAATGCATCTTTCAACTCACCTATCACGCGTAAACACATAGCTCAGATAACAGAGTTCATCAACCTACTCCAGTTTCTCTGAAATGAAGTACGTGGAAGAAATGGAAGAAATTTTGTAAATTCATAGAAAATAAATACATTTCTCTTATGATCTTAAATTATACTTACTAAATTAACGCTTGCAACTATATACGAGTAGATAAATTAATATAGTATTGAAGAAACATTATTTAAGGCTTCATTTTATTCTATTGTATTTAACAATTTCGTTATACAATACATTCGGGCAAATTTATTGCCATGTGACAATCTTTTCCAATTAACCAGAAGTGTTCAAATAAGTCTGACGTGATAACCTGTCTGGAACCCCTTTTAAAAAAATTGATTACCAAAGGGAATGGAACCCGTTACTTGAAAGACAGTTGATAACAATTACCAACTGGACTACGGAGGTCAATTTTGTTGAACAGCTAAAAAATATTTCTAGAAGCCCTCAGTTAGTTATTCATATTCGTATATAATCGAAGTGTAATAAAATATTGCTTAATAGTTTTTATTTAAATGCAATTCCATTTTTCATTTATCATATTTTTAGCCATTTATTTATTGTTGTTTGGTGGAATTTAAAATTGTTTTATTTTTTTATAAGTATGAGTTTGATTTATAAGTACGGGGTTTTTACTTCATTCTTATAATAAAACATGAAGGAAGCTTTAAAGTAATTTTCAGAAGCAATGCGTCTTTGGTTGGCTTAGAAGATAACCGGCGTTTTGAAGGCATATCAGAATTCATTTTTCAAACATTTACGAAAACTTATTTGTATAATAAATTGTTTAATTTTGTATTATTTAATGCATCAGGATTGATATTACGTGATACTTATTAATTTTATTTATATAATTTTATATTGTATTGTACAAAAAAATATTTGTATTACCAAGTTCTTACGACCAACTAGAAATATTTGAACTATTCTTTAAGTGAGAACTAGACTGAAATCCTTTTTAAAGAAATCTGAGTGTCAATGGAGAGTTAAACCCGTAACCTCCAGTTGAAAAACAGGTGTCTTACCCACTAGATTTCTTGATAATCATCATCCCGTCGTGTAACTTATGACTGAGCATCGTGACTCCCATGATAGACTCGGACGACTCCTTTCCATCCATTTCTGCACCCTGTGGCTCGAAGGGCAGTTCTTAAGGACAGTCCAGGTGCTAACTCACTTGGTCAGTCCAACTCATTGGAATTCTTCCTTCGGTAACCACAAACCTCTCTAAACTGTGTCCAAAGAATCGGAGGACTCGTCGAAGGTATATTGTCGACAATATGTTGGCGTTTCTCAGTTATTCGAGAATGGAGTCGTTAGTTCGTCTTGCTGCCCATGGAATTTGTAACATCGTTCTCCAGCACCACATTTCAAATGTATATATTCTACGTATCTCGCTTGGTTTCAGAGTCCAAGTCTCCGCGCCATACATGAATATTGCGAAGACGAGATACTTAACTAGACGCCTTTTCGTCGTGATGGTGATAGTTCCACTTTTTCACATATTTTCTAGCTTTAACATCGCATTTGTTGCAATACCAGTTCTTCATGACATCTTTTTTTTTAAATGTGAGATATTCTTAATTAGTTTAGTTCTTAAAATAGAGCTATTCCTAGGATTACTTTGAGAATCACTCAGTTAAATAAGTGTCCATGGCAAGGAGGCATTCAAATTTTATTTAAGTGCCCCTAAATCAAGGGTTTTTACTTCCAGCACGGCTGCTACGTCTCCAGAGGGTGCTTCGCTTGAAGCATTATTATGGGCTGCAGTAGAGAAAGAGAGATCGAGGCTTACTTGTCTAAGTGGAAATGTATTTACACAACTACTGTATATACTAAGCTGAAATTTAGTTCATCATTATAACAAGTGTTGATCCTTTAAAATCAAAGAAATTTGTAGTTTATAACCCTATATTAGGTAGGTTGTCTTTACAGCTTAGTAAAATAATTGAGAATAAAAAACTGTTACAAATCAGATTAGATTTTTTTTAAATACATTAATTTAATGAATAATTGACAATGGCAATATGCTTGTACATTATATTATGTCGTATACTAGTTGATATAACTACCGTTTCCGGACCCGGAGGTAGCGGGTAAGACATCTATTGGAATCTTGATTTTTTAAAAGGATTGCAGTTTGGTTTTACGAGTTTTGAAAGAGGTTGACATATGGCAATAAACCCGTAATGTACAATAGTACTATATACAACAAAAGTGGAAAAATATTAACTTCATCTGATTTAAAAAAATATACCTAATATTCCGCTGCCTAATAAATAAGCTCAACTTTTACAGCGCTCTTTCAATTCGTATGAGACATAATATAATAAAGCATAACAATTGTTTTATTGAACTGTTCTCCGATTTTGTGATATACCGTACATGTTGGTAAGCTTATTGCAACGTGGCAATTTCTTATAATTTTCAAGAAATACGAGTATATAACAAAGCTTGTATTCCAAAAAAGATCCTATGTTTTTTTAAATTTTATTTGATTGATCGCAATGAGGAAAATAATGAGAGTATATCACAACACTCTGCTGATTAGGAAGAACTTTTTTTCCGATTAAGTCATTAAATCGAACTCGATAGTTAAAATTTGTGACTCAAGTCATATTTATTTTTCTTTATGAAGCAAATATGTATGTATAAATTCGGATGAAATGGAGTAATAATTTCATTTTGTATGAACACTCAAATTTTAAAACGTATTTTAATAACAGTAAACGGACAATCCATAATTGGCCGTTCAGAGAGTACACTGCTTAAAGGCGTTCAGAGAGTAGACTCCTTAACCCTGAGAGCGCTACGAGAAAAAAATATAATTGTCTATCCAGTGCTGAGATATATTTACGATTCGGACGTTCGTTATAAATATTTATTTTAAACAACAAAAAAACAAAAAACAAATATTTTTACAACATAAATATATTTTAGAATATGTACCCTTGTATTCTAAATGAATGATATTCATTTAGAATACAAGGGTAGAACTAATTTCTTCCACTGCTATAGCAGTGCGCCGATCTCTCAGGGTTAAAGGCGCTCAAATTGAAAACATTAATGCTTGAAAATGCTTTTTTTAATATGTTGTTTATAGTTAAGGCATTAACGTTGTGGAGGTTTAAAGACATTGTAATTTATTTTTATCAAACACTGTTTATTCCACTTTTTTGTGACGGTATAACCCTACCGGTTTCAAGGCTTTCACAATTACTTTGAATTTCGTTACATTAATTCTCAGATTTTCCTCTATATATCTCTCATAAAATTCAATTATCATTTTACCTTCTCTCGAAATCTCGTCCACTTGGTCAATTCACGTTTGCGATCCCCTGAAGATGAGATGAAAGCCTTGAAACCGGTAGGGTTATACCGTCACAAAAAAGTGGAATAAACAGTGTTTGTTAAAAATAAATTACAATGCTTTTTTTTTAAATTAATAAATCTTCTAAAGGAGCTTCTCCTTTCCATTTTGGGGAGAGTTGTAAACATTTTAAAATTCTTATTCTGGAAAATTTATGAAATTTGAATTTTATTAAAAACAACAGCATTCAGACAAATCGATTCTTAATCATCGATACTTTCAGCATACATAAAAAAGAATATTTTTCAATGAATTTGACATACTTAAAAAACTTAATAAGCTGAAACGGTCGTTATTTTTCAATGAATTTGACATACTTAAAAAAACTTAATAAGCTGAAACGGTCGTTATTTTTCAATGAATTTGACATACTTAAAAAAACTTAATAAGCTGAAACGGTCGTTATTTTTCAATGAATTTGACATACTTAAAAAAACTTAATAAGCTGAAACGGTCGTTATTTTTCAATGAATTTGACATACTTAAAAAAACTTAATAAGCTGAAACGGTCGTTATTGAAACTAAAGACAGTGTTTTTTGATATTTTATTGAATAAAAATTTAAAAAATATTTTAGGCAACTATTTTATTGAATTTGGACCAAATATTGAAAGTAAAACAATTGTTTAATAATGTTTCATTGAAAAGTGAAAACTTTATATAATGAGGGTCTTAGCACTAAATGTAAGCTATCAACTCTCTACAGAGTTCTATTTCTGTCACAAGAATTCCAAGTCATTTGTTTCCGTCTTACTCAACGCATTCTGCACCATGCACTATGATGGGAAGCGAGCATTTACAATAACTCATATGACTAAAGCTCGAATATATGTACATTGCAGAACAATCGTTGCGTGACTTAAAGATAAACAGTTCGGAGTTGCGTTGGTCAGGTAAAGTTGTAAATATGATTGATATGTAATATTTAACGATGAAATAATAACCAAACGAATTTACAAGAGTATGGTGTGCGTAGAAGTGGTAGATAGACAAAGGAAAACGTGAATTGACCAAGTGGACGAGATTTCGAGAGAAGGTAAAATGATAATTGAATTTTATGAGTAATATAAAGAGGAAAATCTGAGAATTAATGTTGCGAAATTCAAAGTAATGGTGATAAAAAATGTGTGAAAGGAAAAGTAATTGCGATATGTTGAAAGATTAGAGCAAATTGAAGAATTCTGTTATTTAATTAATATTTTCTCAGATGATGGAAGAGTTACGAGGGAAATACGTGTATCGACAGGAAACAAAGTTAATGGGACACTAAAAT